>JAKTZS010000033.1:0-55473 GCA_030562575.1 Wickerhamiella parazyma
AGATGATACCAGACCCACAATTAGTCATCATATCGGAACAGAAAGTGAAGTCCCTCCGTCTGGCGCAAAAATGCGTGGGCGTGCACAGAGAAACATAGTTTGGCGGAGCTTATGACCATGTCTTAGCCCAAAATAGATATATGTTCGCGATAGCTAGTGTTTATTTACAAGATTATACCAAGGTCCGCATCTCACATTTCATAATTGCATATATTGATTCCGTTTTGGGACAGGTTCGTGCATATCCATCGTAAATCCCAGATTTTGGGGTTCATGCGTATATTAGCCTGCATGAGCAATATGTAAAGCGCGGAGTACTGCTCTTTAAACACAGTTTGTTGATCTCTTTTTCTTTCAACAACTATTTCACTTTCTCCAGAGATCAACGGATATTTAGACATTCAAAGCACAGCACTCCGCACTTTGTGAGTAGATGAAGGAGACCAGAATAGAGTGATCCTGATGAAGAGCGGTACTCCGCGCTTCCTGTAATGATGCAAAAATGTAGGGAAACGCCTGCCTTGACTGAGTACGAGGCTCCGCGCTTTATATAGTACTCATGCAACGTAATTAAGTACCAGCGTAACCCTTTTTGTTGGTCTTACTTGAGTTAATAGTTTATAGTGTTGGATGTAGTCTTAGAGCGCGAACCCACCGGTAACTTGGTCACTAGCGGGCAGCCAATAGCTGAACAGCCACTGCCTACCTGAGACACGGGCAGAAGATCTTGGCACAATATTGTAAATAGATTCTAGCTATCGCCAACATATAGTAATTATTGGTATCGCCACCGAATCTCTGATCGCTCTCGACGAGGGCCAGCGCATCTATGGTAGAGATGAGGGCTATCAAGAATTCTCCACTTGAAAACTTGTACGTGAGTCTGAGCATAAAAGTCTCGTTCGTATTTCGGCGAGCCAAGTCTATAGTAGCACAGTTAAGTTCATTTCGAGTGCTACAGTTGCGCTAATAGTCCCAAGGATCAGTGGAATTTTAAAAAAAATCAACAGCTGGAAGTTTGGAGAGCTTTGGAGAGAAATAGCCCTTGCGGCCTACGCATGGTGGATTTGTGTGAATTTATTAGGGCAAGCCACGAATTGGGGCCAGTACTTGGGAGCCCCTGGGTGGCCTCGGGGTGCCGGGAAGCCTAAGGTAATTGTCCAGTGACCGTAAATAGCAGCGGCTTAAACAGCTATACTACCCCCAGTGACAGATGCGGTGTTGCACACCGTGGCAAAGCGGGTGAGGTGGCCGACTAGCAGACCGTATGGGTTCTGGTGATCGGGATGCAGGCCAGACTATGCGTATAGTCGCGGTAGTAGCCAAATTCGGACTGAGTGACACAATTTGGTCGATAGACCAAGTCAGGCGGTGGCACAGGGAGTCACGTTGTGCCGAGAAAGAGATGATGGCTTTTCTTGCGAAAGAATACTAGTTGCGCGAGCGTTGATACCGACTAAAGCTCAGAACCCGTCATGAATATATCCCTGCGTTGTGTCAAACGCTAATAAATAATTGGTTCGACGCCGTTAAACACTAATTTGACAATTAAAGTTTGTGCTTAAGAACCTGCGACTCTCATCTATCATTCATGCTACCTCTTCCTGCATTTCAAAATATCCTTGAGCATTTGGAAGACACACGGATGGGATATTACATCGAATTGGCGCAAATCAATCGAGCTTGGCGGAGGTTTTTCCTCAGTGACTATGCCTGGACCAAGTTTGATGTGCACAACGTGAGAGGCCAGCGCACAGTGTACAAATTTGGGGACTATGAGCTAGTGGGTATAGCCGCTCACTACTATAACTGGCTATGCACCTTATTCAAAGATCACAGAGCGTGGCACATGCTCTCTGCCCCGCCGTGCTGGCATTACAGCGCTAACTTGTACGACCAAATGAACTGCATAGGCAGACTCTCAAATTCATCAAAATATGTCAGAAACTCGCAACCCCCACGTGGATTTCTCGCACAAATACACATCAAAGTCTGGGAGCTGTGGGTCACACACCCGCATCTCTGTCGATGGGTGATAGAGCCAAGCGAGCTGGAGCCATTTCTGAGCGATAGACGTATGGTTTTGAGCATACTTGGTCATACACACTCACATGATGCGCAGCTGCTTGTAGCCCAAAACTTCATGAACGACCGCGCTGTTATTATGGAGCTTGTTGTGAGGTGTCCTTGGACGTATGAAAACCGGGAAAGCGAATGGCTTGACAATATTGAATTTTTTGAAGAGGCAATCAGGCGTAATCCGCAGACGATTTCAATTCGGCAAAATGAACCACAAGTTGCTGCCAAGCTGGTACTTGATTTCCCAAACGAACTCAAGCAGTTTTTGCGTCGAAGGCCAATGTCCTTTCAATATTTTATAAAGTTTTTGTCGGCGAAGCTTATCTGTGAGTACGTGATGGAAATACCCTCACTTTGGTACTATGCTGGTGATCTCAAGGACAATGATGCTCACGTGTACTATGCGGCGGAGCGTGACTTACGGGAAAGCTATATTCACGCGTCGTTGAGACTTCGATTGAGGAAAGATTTTGCTCACGCAGTGTGCGTCGCTAACCCAAACAACTTGGGAGTTATGCCCAGAAAGTTGCGAAACGACACGGGTTTTGTTCTAGAGTGCTGGAAAAGAGATCCTTGTGTATATTTTGAAGCGACCCACAAGGTTCGGCTGTACCTTCGACTGCGACTTTTGCTTCTGAGGCACTGGCCCGAGGCCTTTGACAAAGAGACTACTCCCGCAATGTCTTGAGCAGTTTGCGCTGTTGACTATTGAGTAGCTGAGCCTTGGCCTGTACCTGCTTGAGCTCATCTTTTGTGCGGGTGAGCTTCTCAATGCCACTCCACACACTAGGGAACGAGTCACCCACCAACGGCACGCTCGGTAGATCAGACGCAGAAAACGCGGGACCGTCGTCCACATAGACCGGATTGCGGGGTTCTGGAACAAACTCGGGAATCTCCTCATTGATGGCGGGCCGCCTTTCCAAACCCTCGAGTACCGCCCCCACAGTGGGATCGCGCTGGGCGTACCTGTTCAGCTGCTTATTGAGCTCTTGTTAGTTTGCACTCTTAGAGAAATAAAATTAATACACACTTGTTGAACTTGCCTTGCCCTTCATGAGGTGGGCCAAAAGCTCGCTGGAGTTGGAAAGCCCAGGGGGTGCCTGCGCTTGGGCCTGAGCTTGAGCCTGGGGCTGCCCGTTGGGAGCAGATGCGCCGGGCGCAGGGCTCGGACTGTCAGGCATCCTCTGGGGCGCCACACCAGCGAGCATGTCTGATGAGCCCTGGATTTGAGCTTGCGCAGAGGCGCGAGATTCGCGCTCCCTACGCTTGGATTCCGCCTCACCAACAAAGGCAAAGCTTTCTTCAAACAGCTTGATCCTCTCCTCTGCGCCCAGGTTGAATGCGAGATATTGGGGCAGTTGCGAGGTAGAAGAGATGTGCGGGGATGAGAACGTGTAGGAGGAGGGCGCGCTCGAGAGTCCTGTGAGCATGGCGAGTGCGGCCTCCACGGGGCTCTTTGGCTTTGCCGCCGCCGGAGGCGGGGTGGGCGTGGATGCAGGGACGGGGTTGAGCGCAGGGGTGTTGGGGGCTGGCGCGCGTCTCCAGGCGTTGGCTGTGGGTAGCGGCGCAGCACTCACGCCGCCGGGAAGGTTTGAGTTGGAGTTTTGGGTCAGGCTAGGCAAACCAGGGGGAGTGACCTGTGGGGGGTTGCGGTGCTGCATGGCGCTCAGGTCTCGCCTAGTGTAACTGTCTGCATCCTCGCCGGGCTCGTGCAAGAACATGCAGTTTGGATTGGGGCATGTCTGGCCTCTGAGATAGCTCGAGCAGTACTTTGTGGTGCCGTAGGCTGCCCTCAGGTATTTACCATCGTTGAGCGAGCCGTCGACGGCGTTGATGCAGCGAGCGGCATCCTCCTTGCGCTGAAACGTCACATAGACGCCAAGTCCAAGGTTGCCGTTGGCATTTGTGCGCTTGTTGATGACGATCTTTTGGATCTTGCCGTACTGGCCGAAAAAGTGTTCTGCTCGAAGAGTGTTGTGCAGGTCCTCGTTGCAGATGTTGGGGTTGAGGCCAATCACATAGACCAGGTTCTTTTGAATGACCCTCATGCCGGCTAGGTGCTTTTTCTGCGTATCGGGCTGCGTCGTCTTCTCGCGCTGCTTGCGCTCCTTCTCGCGCCGTGCCTGGCGTGCGTGGTCCCGTTTGAGCTCCTCAGCACTGACCTGCGTGTACTCGACGCTCTCGTCATCGTAAAGCCGGCGGCAGGCTGGGCACCGCCCGTTGGCCTCGCTGCGGATATTGTTGTAGCAGAACTGGCAAATCTGGTACCCGCACGGACACGGCTTGAAGTTTCGGTCGCTGATATCCATCTCCTCGATGCATAGAGGGCAGAAATCCTCCTCATCTTCGCTATATGTTTCGCTCATGACAAATGGGGCGGGTTGCAACAAAACTTAGATAGCGACAGCGCACCCTACCCTCATTAGGCTACATAGATAAATAAATTAGTTGCGGCTCACAATAGCCAGCTTTTGGCCTTGGCGAGCTCCAGGCTCGGGCTCTGTTTGAGCAGGCCGTTGATGCGTTTGAGCACTGTTTGCTTGGCCGAGGCCACCCGTGGCAGGTTGTTTTTGACAATTTCTGTTTTGGCGTGCTTTTGTGCGTAAAGTTCCAGGCTCACAGCGATTTTGGACTGGACCACCAGCTGCAGTTCATCTTGGGGCTCTAGGGTATCGATCCAGTCGAGCCAGTCGAGGAATTGCACAAGCTCCTTAATAGTTTGCTTTTCGGCAGCGAGTTGCCGCTGGGTCTTGTGGTGCTGCTCCGCCGCAGCTCTCTCCTGGCCGAGCGCTTGGGCTGACCGCGAAATGGCTTCCTGGAACTGCAAAACCTCGAGCTTTACCTGTCCGAGATCTGTTTGGGCCGCTTTGAGGCCCTTGTGAGCACCCAAGAGCTCGTCGTAGTTTTCATTGACCAGGCTCTCCAGCTGCCTCTGGAGCTGCTGCTCCCAATCCTTGACTTCTTGGTGCAGATCGTTCAGGGTACGATACTGGCAATGAGCTAGTAAAAAGTCGTGCGCATCAAAGGATCCCTCGAAATCCGAGCGTACGATGGGTACGGTGCTGGGGAGCATGACAGAGCTGATGGAGGAGGAGGTTGGCTCGGAGGGTTGGCTTGGTGGGTTGGCTTGGAGGGGTGGCTTGGAGGAGTAGCGTGGAAGAGTGTGTAAAAGCTAATACACATGCCAATTGATCGTTAAATATAGTTATACACTCGCTATCTGCTCCTGGAGACTCTTGAGCTGCCTCTCTCTCGCCCTGAGATGCTCTTTGAGCGCAGTAACTTGCTCCTCAATCATATCGACCTCGCCCGCAACGCCAGACAGATCGCTCGCAGGGCCCTGCTTGAGCTGCTTGCGCTTGTACTCGAGCAGCAGCTGTAGCTCGCGGCTCACAATCGATGAGGTCGGCCGCGACTTTTCCTTCTTGTCGTTTTGCACGCGCTCGATCAGGTCTTCTAAATCCTTGAGCTCGCGGCGCAGCCTCACCTCCTCCCAGTCCTCGTCCTTTGTGGCACTAAAGTCGGTCGATGTGCCGCTGGAGCTGTACTGGTGCGATCCCAGACCCAAGCGGTCCATATAGGCGGCGCCAAAAGTCTTTGTCTTTTGCGGTTGCAGCGGCTTGATGTCTGCTTGAGAGCCCTTGAGATCAAAGCCTGGTGTGGCCTTTGTGAATGTGGCCCTGAGAGAGGCCGGCACAGAGCGGGGTACGCGAACACCATTGCTCCGCTGGTTGAGAATATGCAAAAACACAAGCACCTGCTCCTTGTCGATCTTTTCGTCGCTGCGAGGGTTGACCAGGTTCCACGCAGAGGAGATGTCCGTGGGGGGCACATTCAGCGTCGTGTAGAGCTCACCAAAGGCCTCATAGCTGATCTTGCCGCGCGGATCGGCGTTTGCAGAGTACATCTTTTCATAAGTGCTGCGATCGGCGGGAGAAATGTACCAGTTAAAGTCGCCTCTCAGGTTGAGGTCCTCGTCGTCGTCAAAGCTTGGTGTGTGGTTAATTGAGCTCAATGTGCCGCCGAGAGCGCCCTTGGCCACCAGCAGATGCTTTTTGGACATGGGCACAAGGCCATCTGGCAGCTCGGCCGGCAGCGATGTGATTTTCCCGTACTTGAGGTCAAATGTGAGACGCATTGCGACGCAGAACTCGTCAAAATCGACCTTGTTATCTTGATCGATATCAGCAAGCTGCCAAACGCGCGCCAGGTCCGAGTGGCCGAGCTCCGACTTTGATAGCAACGAGTACATGGAGTCTGCCGAGAGGAACCCATTCTGCGGGGACTGAGAGTCGAATATTTGCCTAAACCGGGACGATTCCTCGGAGGTGATGCTTGACATTTCAGTGTGTGGAGGTGGAGGTGTGGTACGGGAGGCTGCGATTCTTAGTCAGGGTGTGTTTACGGGCAATGCTGATTGCGGTGGTGCGGGGTGGAGGGGCGCTCCTGCGCCACAGAGCGGGTGTTTAAGCAGAAGAGAAAGTTTCTATCAACTCGCACGACCACAGTGGCCGACCCGGCATGATGCAGTATGATGTGTCATCAATACCTCTCGTCAGCTAGGGCTTAGGGCACTCCCGCTCCCAACTCGCACTCAAACCCCCCGCACACCACTCAATTCGTTAATGTCGTCAAACGCTGTCAAGGCCAGCTTCTTCCGTGACCTCAACAAGCAGGAGCTCGAGAACCAGCTCGAGGATCTCAAAAAGAACCTCATCTCCCTCCGCGCCAAGAAGAACAGCGTCAAGGCCGGTGACATCAAGCGCGTGCGCAAGTCCATTGCCCGTGCCCTCACTGTGTCCCACCACCGCGCTCGCGAGGCCGTTGTTGAGCACTACAAAAACAAGAAGAACCTCCCCAAGGACTTGCGTGCCAAGCAGACCCGTGCCCTTCGCCGCGCTCTCACCAAGGAGGAGAAGAACGCCAAGACCGTCAAGGCTCAAAAGAAGGCCAGCGCTTTCCCCCAGCGCAAGTTTGCCATCAAGGCTTAGATGCATAGTTAATTATTAAACTCTGATGAGCGTGAGCTCGCCTATTGCTATACGGAAATAAATACTAGTAGGGGTTCGGGTTGGCCTCGAGCCAGTCTACGTGGGCCTTGGCTAGGCTGCAAGTGTGCTCCATATCCATGCCGTGTAGGTCCTTGGGCGCCCAGTCCACCAGCCATCCGCAAATGACATTCTGCATCACTTGCAACAGCCTCAGCTCCACATCAAAGCCCACAATTTTGGTGGTGTGGTCGGCGTTGCCCAGATTCCGCCGACGCCACACGTGCAGGTTTGGCCGGGCCCAGTCGTCCTCAGTCTTGTCGGAAAAGGTAAAGAACGGGTCCAATTTCATGTTGTTGGCGTGGAGCACATACGCGCCAACCTTAATGGCCTGTCCGTGGGTGGACTTCCAGTCGGCAAACGGATCCTTTTGCACCATGCCGCTACCATGAACTCCCCCATCGCGTGGGTAGGCGAGTGTGTCAATTTCGCTCTCGACTTGATACGCCGGTTTGCCCAGGACTGCTGCGGCACTGATAAACGTCTCCTTGTCGCCAAACCCAGCAACCGCTTTGTTTTGCGACAGGAGCGGGTAGTAGTAGTCCTTGCCATTGAGGTTATAGTAAACAGACAGGCAGAGGGTATCCCAGTGACGGCGCTTGTCAATCACAATCTGGCCGCTCTCAGTGGAGAGTCGCTCCTGCACACAGCCCTCGAGATCCTCCAGGGCCACGTCCGGATCCAAAGTGGCTATATCGAGCTTGCCGGCAATATGGTAAAAGTCGGGAGTGGTCACCCGGAACCAATAATCTGGCCACGAGATGAACCCAGTGGAGTTGTACGCTGCACTCGAAAACAAGTCATTGATGGACTGCATGGCAAACGAGTCGATATCCATAAAGTAAATCTCCTCAAACGCAGAGCCCAACAATGCGAGCGATTTGAGAGGATACCCCATATAGTCAAACCCATCCACGGCCTCGCCGAATTCGTCCTCCATCACTTTGCAGCTGATGTTTAGTGCCGGAAACACCTGCTCGCAGTAGGTGGGCTCGTACTCCTCTCTGGCCATCCACAACTCAATTGGCAGGTTGGGATGGTACTCGAGAACAAACCTGATTCCAATGAGCGCGTTTCCAAACAGCCGTCCGCCGCCGGTCATGACGATCCCTCGTCCTGACAGGCTTTTAGGCGCAGGTGGAATACTCTGCACCACTTTTTCGTGCATATCCTTGAGCTGCTGGCGGTGCGCGTCCTCAACAATGAGGTAGTCGCGCAGATCCTTCACTGTGATTTTACGGCCGCTGTGTGAGCCGATCTCCTCCTGAAAATCGTGCATATCGCCGGACATGTCTTTCTTATAGCGATCCAAATGCGGAATATCTGATCTAGAAGGGTGCAAGTGTTTGATATCGCGCAAAAACTCCCTAACCACGCTGTTGACGCCTCGCTGTTGAGCCAGTTGCTCGGCCGAATCGCGCCAGAACCGGATGCTCGGCCGGTAGGTGTACTGGATACCCAGCCAGCAGACTTCAATGAGGGCGAATAGCCCGATAATATATGGAAGTTTGGCCTCGAGGCGCATCTTTGAAGTTTTCCAGTCAGCCAATTTAGGGGCTCTTGACCTTAAAAAAAAAATGGACTTTGATGTGCTCAAGGGAGTCCATAATCTAAAGCTCCAGCACGATTCGCAGGGTACCTTGGATCTGGACGCTCCTCAGGCTCTTTGGGCGGGGAACCTTGCGGCAGCTTCTCAATTGTGGCCTATCGAGTTTATCGGTGCACGGACTAGACTGAGCATTGTGGACGTTTCTTCTCGTGGAGCTGGGGAGTTGATGCATACAATAGATATGGTCGAAACCCCTGCTGTGCATCGTCTGGATCCGTGGTGGCAGACCAGTCCTCGCGGGTTCACCCACCTCAGGGTGCTCTCGCTGTTTAATCGCGAGGTTCTAGTTGCCCTGGATGACGCAGGAGGCGTGACTGTGTGGCGAACAATTGACTTGTACCGCCAAAAACCCCAGGTTTGGTTTTCAACAAACACCGGGGAATCTGCATGGGGCGTGGATGCTTGCAATGGCACTCTGGTTGTGTCTGACAACACGCAGCGTATATCGCTGTTTAATCTTGAGCAAGACGAGAGCAGTTTTGGGCTCAAAGTGGCGTCGAAGCGCCAGTCAGAGCCACTTGGAGGCAACATTCCTAGCGTGGCTCTTGTTGACGGGTATATCGCCTACACAGTGGTACATCTCGACATGCAGAGCGGGAGCTTTGGGCTTTTAGGGATGGACTTGGAGCCTGTGTATAATGTCAAAATTCAGCAGCCCGGCTGGTGCGTCAAGCCATTCTCGAGGGCAGACGCCATGCGGGTAGATAGTCCCATGGCGCTGTGTGGGAGTGACTCGCCCGGGTATGCAAACGACGTGACCGAGTGTATCGACACGTGCAACGTCGCCTATCATCTGAATGACGGGGACCGTCTCGGTCTCAATGCGCGGTGGACCTCGCCCCAGACCTGGATCGTCGAGCAGCAGCGCAAACTCAAAGAGTGGATCAAGCACGGTCGGCGGAAATCGTTTCTCGAAAGCGCTGCCCACACGGACGCTCTATTATTTATTTCGACAAGCGCCCACGGGTCTCTTGTTGCGGCTGATTCCGGGCTGTGTCTAGCGACCGGGCACAAGTCGTTTCTGCCTCCCGGCGTGGAACCCAGCGAGTATGACGGGCTGGCACTAAGTATCGTGGAGGTGATTCCCGAGCTGTCGCTAGCGTTTGCCGTGTCGCGCGCGGCAACGGTGGTGGTTATTCGGTTCACCAAACTCGGCAGCGCGTATTCGTTCCGGCAGGAATTGGTGCTGTGCGACTTTAATGACTTTATCATAGGCCTCACGGTGAGCCCTGCGCGGTCGCACGACTTTGACTTTGAGCTGGAGGCGCTGGAGGAGACGCGCGACTACGACGTGCCCGACAAGTCGCTGGGGCTGTGCGGCAAGTGGATTGTGCGGGTTCACGGCCGCGAGGGCCAGGTTGAGGCATTTCTCATCGAGTAGACTAGAGTGGAGTGCTCTAAACTAGCGGGCTAGAACTAATTAAATAACGCGGTCAAACTTCTCGCTGCCGACGGTGCCACCCATCATGGCCCTCTGCACCTCGGCCTCGAAGGTGTGCTTTGAGTTTTGGAGGGACGCGGCGGCGTCCTTGTTTAGGGGGTCACTCTGGTTGGGCTCCAGAAACAGAAACTGGATACCGACCACAATGGCATGCACGTTAAGGATGGGTTTCCAGTCCTCTCTGAGGATATTGAGGCAGACGTTGCCCTGGAGGTCGATGTTTGGGTGGTAGATTTTCTCGAGGCAACGCACCTTGGGGGGCTCGATGGGGTAGTTTGCATTAAAGGTAAAGTCAAAGTTGAAGGTACCGCGGCGGTAGATACCCTCGTCAGGCTTGAGCACCAGCTTAAAGTGCATAAAGTCCTCCTTATTTGGGAATATGAGCTTCATGGTCGGGGGCAGCGTGCAGTCCGAGATGTCTTTTTGCACGCGGAGGTGCGCGCTGGTCACCTTTTTCCCGGTGTTTCCGGCGGCCTTTGCCTCGTCTGCCTCTTGCTTCAACTTGCGTAGCTTTAGCATGTCAGCTGGTAGAGGGCCAAACTAGGGAAACCATAAAAATAAATATATATAAATGTGCATCTATGCAAGCGCTAATCACCAACACTAGCATCACTACCCGAATCAATCTCATAGCTGGGCGAGTCAACCATGTACTCGTCGCTCTCCTGGTCGCTCCTGCTCGAGACGCTCTCCGAGTAGGTGCTCGTGCTGGCCCTACGGATGCTCTTTCGCGGCATGTACTCTTGAAAGATTTGCACCTCCTGGTTGTCGTCCTCCTGGTCGTGGTGCTCCTGCTGGAACTCGTTGATCTCGTCCTGCTTGGCCGTGTCGTTGAGCAGCTCGTCGATGTAGACGTCGCGCTGACGGCAGTTTGGGCACTCAAACTCGTTGTTGATGAGCGCCGCTTGGATTGACTGGTCACTGTAGGTCTTGCTGCAGCAGGGCGTGAGCTTGGGGTTTTCCATCAGCTCGTGGGTGATTGGGTCCTGGAGGCTCTCTGGGACGAGCCTGTTTTGCTTTTGTTGGACGCTCTTTTGCTTATTCTGAAAGTCGCGCCACGAGTTTTCGTCGGCAACCACCTTGACGTATTCTCCCTCGGTGGTCATGAGGTACGTGCCATTGTCGTCCTCGCTGGGCTTGTCCACGATACGCAGCATGCTCTTGGGAATACCGGTAGGCTTGCGCACCTTGCGCGGCTCCCAGTTGGGGTCGTCGAGCGTGGGGCACTGCGCTATCCAGTGGCCCTTGTTGCCGCACCGGTAGCAGACGTACTTTGACGGCGGCGGGTTGTTTGAGTCGCCGCTGTTGGAGTTGTTTGAAAAGTAGACGGGCGCTTTTTCGGCCATCTCCTCCTGCGTGCGCCTCCACTGCTCTCCCTGGGCCTGGAAGATGGCCTGCATCATCTCGTCCTCGGGGCCGCCGCTGGCAGCCGCCGGCAGGCTAGTGCTAGGGGCCGCGGGGCCCTCGGGGGCGGCCTTTTTGAAAACCTCGCGGCGGGAGGCGTTCTTGGCCGAGGCGCTGAGGTGGCCGCTCACGTACCGCGCGGCCGTATTGCGCTCGCTCTGGCGCGAAGTGGGCACGCGCCGCACCTGCACCGCCGTCGACCGCGGAATGATCTCGGAATCGTCCTCGTACACTTCGTTAGTGTCGGGGTTTGTGAGCCGCAGGTCGAACGATGTCGCGGTGGCCTCGAGCTTGTTTGCGAGCACAATCTCACGCTTGAGGTCAAACACAGAGATACCGGTACCATCAAAGGTTATTCGGTTCTGTGTTTTCTGCGATTTAAACTTGTAGTATACGGAGCTCATGTTTATCGCTTTGTAAAAACCAAAGATTTGGAATATTGGGAAGTCTAATATAAATTGTAAATGCATTTACGCATTAGTGCCTGCGTTGTCGGTGGATGAACGGCCCTGAAACTATGATGTTCAACTGGTGCAAAGCCTGCCATTTATTGTGAGTGCAAATAATTGAGTACTCCCTACTCGAGACCCAATGCTTATATAATTGCTAAGTTCTCCCCACTAAATTGGTCGTAAGGTGTGCGTGCGCTCACACTTATGGTCAAAAAGATAAACTATGTAACACGACTCGTATGAAAAAAAGGCTCATGCTAAAACGCACCTAACAAAGCAATTGTAGAAGCTATCTATTTAGAGGAGCTCGACTCACCGCTAAAGTACTTTTTGGCATAGTCCTCGCCCTTTTGGATGTTCTTCTTGCCGGCGTCAGACTGGGCGTACTCCTCAGCCTTTTTGAACTGGTCGCTCTTTTTGAACTCGTTGATCTTGGAAGTAATGCCGTCCATTGAGGAACGAGCGGGCATGAGGGCTTTTATACTTGTCCCAAGGGGTGCATGACGCAGGCCGATGTGCATAGCAATGCATGCGGCAATTGCTGAGGGTGATAGACACGTGGCGATAAGCTAGCTCAAGCTAAAGAACGCATCACCTCTCCAGTCTCTTGTTTGGTCAACACCATTGACTGCTCAGCATCGTGCTGCTTGGCCAGCGCCTGCAACTTGCCCACCTTGGACTCAAACTCGGCCGAAATCGCGCCCCAAACCTTTTGCACGAGCACCGGGTCGGCCACGTCGTCGCCAAAGTGCTTCTGAACTCGTTTGCGCAGCACCTCGACGTTCTTGCGCAGCTCGCGCGCGTCGTATCCAGACATGACCTTCTTGAAGGTGCTCGGCTTGAACTTGGCGCCCGTGAGCTCGAGCAGCCTGCCCAGCGGCCGCTGCTCGACGTCGGCAATGTACGCCTCGAGCTCGCGCCGGTAGATGGTGCGCGCCGAGGTGAGGATCGGGTCGAGCGCGTCGGCCTCGGTCTGCTGCAGGCCCTGGATGATAACGTGCAGGTTCTCTATAGTTGTGACATGTAGATTGAGCGCCTCCTTGTCCTCGCTCGCGGCGGCGACGGGGTGCTTGGGCCGCTGGCGGTCAAACACCTGGGTCACCGCACGGAACACGTGCTTGGTGAGCTCTGCGACGGCCTGCTGCGTCTTGGGCGCACCGGTGAGCGGCGCCACGCATGCCTCGATCGTGCGGCAAAACACCACAAACTGCTCGGCGACGCCCACGATGCCCACGCGCTTGGCCACGTTAAAGTGGGTCTCGAGAATGATGCGGCTCTGGTCCTCGACGTATTTGCGCCATTGCGGGACGAGCATCTCACGCCAGCGCAGGAGCAGCGCCTTGCCAAACTCTTGGTCCGACGCCGAGATGTGTTCGAGCCTCTGCTCGAGGATGCCCACCAGGTAGATGCTTTCGAGCGGGCGTGCGGCAAGCGCCGCGTCGGTAATCTGGCGCAACTGGTTGTCTAGCGCGCTCATGATGCGCCCAAGGCTCCGCGACAGCGTCTGCGCGGTCTTGCGCGACGAGTCGGGCTCGCGCGTGGCGGGCGGTCGTCCGCCAAACGAGAACGCCTCCTCGAGCCGCAACTTGAGCGGGTGCCGGTGCACGTACACGTCAAAGCTGCGCGGGGTGCTGCTCGAGAGGTGGAACAGCAGCACCAGCGCCTGCTGCTGGGCGGCGATCTGCACGCTGAGGGTCTCGACGAGCTCAGCGCACAGCGCCATGAACGCGGCGAGCCCGGGGTCCTGCGCGGCGCCAGCGCCGGGGCCGGGCAGCGCCTTGTGCTGATACTTGGCCTCGTGCTTGAGGTTCTTGACCGACATGCCGCGCTTGAGCCCGGGGCCGGGGGCGTCGTCCTCAATGGGCTTTGGCTTTATGCTCTTGAAGGTGAATGCGGCCCTCAGCGGGTCGAGCCGGCGCTTCCAGGTGATCACAAACAGCGGCACGCGCTCGTCAAAGTGTGCCTTGAGGGCGTCCTGGTAGCAGTCGAGCATCTTGTCAAAGCTGGCAGGCAGGGTGGCCTTGGCAAAGAGCACCAACCCGGCAAACGGGTAGAGGTCCTGCATGACGGCGGCGTCGACGCGCTCGAGCGGCTGCGAGTTCTCGACAGAGGCAAGCACGCCGTGGAGGCGCTTCTTGAACCAGGCGCAAAACTCGAGGCTAAAGCTCTCTGTGGTTGTGTTGATGATCTCGGCCTGCTCGAGGGCCACATTCATCTGCGACCCAGACGCCAGCACCTCGTGCGCCTTGTAGAGCTCGCACAGGGCGTCCTCGACGGACGGCAACTCCTGGAGAGCAAACGAGGTACGGAGCAGCACGTTGCGCACGTTCGCCGGGAGATGCACCGTGTCGATGAGCCGCTCGAGCTCCTCGCAGAGCATGCGCTTGTTCATCTCGAGCACCTGCGAGCCCTCGCTCTTGCCCTCGATTGAGGCAATCTGGGGCGCGATCGTGGCGAGCTGCACCGCAACGTGGGCAAACGTGTCGACGAGGGTCTGGCACTCGCGCTCGCTCGCCTCCAGCAGCTTGTCGAGCGCGTCGAGCTGGCGGTCCAGGCCCGACACCGAGCCGATCTGGGCCTCGTTGAGGAGGTTGATGCGCACGGCGATCTGCTTTTCGAGCGACTGGCTGGAGCCGCCCGCGCTCGCGTCCTGCAGCTGGACGAGCACGTTGTTGAGGTCGCGGAACGCCTCGTCGTCGGCGAGCTCGTTCGAGGCGCTCGAGAGCGTGCGCGAGTGCAACTGGGACCTGCGCGGGCTGCGCGGGACGGCTGCGGGACTGAGCCGCCGGAGGCGCTTGAGGTCGCTCAACCGCTTCTCGCTGGACTCTTGTGGCGGGTCGAGCGTGGGGGTGCGGTCGCGGTGGGCGCTTTGGGTGCTGAGGCGGTGGCTGTAAAAGTCGTCGCGGGCACTTTCAAACGAGAGAAGTGAGGCGTCGCTTTGTTTTCGAGGCGCGGGCGATGGTGCGGTCACTGTTGGCATTGGTACGAGTGCTGGTTCGAGTGCGGCTGGTGCAGCCTCTGGCTCAAGCACAGTATCTGGAGCCTTTGGGACCTCTGGAACCTCTGGGACCTTTGGGACCTCCGGAACCACCTGGGCCTCCTCAAAATGGCGCGGCTGGGTCAATCCCGGCGACACGGGAGGCGCCGCCTGCACCTGCACCTGCTGGCTCAAATTGGGCGACATCGCCATGGCGCGCGCAGACGACACAGAGCCTCGCTTGGGCGACCGTTCGGGCGGCTCCTGCGGGGACTGGGGCTCCCGCGAGGGCTCTCGCGAGGGGTCCCGTCGGCTGAGTAGCGGTGGTACCTGTGCCGGTCTTTGAGGGGATGCCGAGCGCGGTGGTCTTTGGGGGGACGCTGAGCGAGGTGGTCTCTCCTGCGACATGCGAGGTCTGTTTGCGGGTGCGTTGGGCGTGGGCCCTGGTCCACCTGGCCCGCCTGGTCCACTCGATCGTCTTTCAGGTCCTTGGGTGTGGCCCTGAGGACCCTGGTGACCCTGAGGAACCTGAGGAACCTGAGGAACCTGACCTTGAGGACCCTGTCCCTGAGGACCCTGGGGATAAGAACCACTCTGTCTCTGAGGATACGAACCACTTTGTCTCTGCTGAGGATAAGAACCGCTCTGTCTCTGCTGGGGCACCGGCGGAACCTGCGGCACCGGCGGCATCTTGGGCGAGCCAGGGCGGTACCGCTGCTTTGGCGGCATCGATAGCTGTGGCGGGAACTCGCCATTTCCAAACTGGGGCGACGACGGGCCCCTGGATGGGCGCCGGGCCAGGTCGGGGTTGGAGCTGCGGCCGTACCTCGAGTCTGTGTCTATGCGGGGAGGGCGCTGGTGTGTGTGTAGGCCGTGTGGATTTCTTTGCCCTTGTGTAGGCTGTGTTTGTGCTTGTCCCTGTGCTTGTCCCTGTGCTTGTCCCTGTGGTTGTACCTGCTGTATCCCTGCTTGTACCTGCTGTGTCCCTGCCTGCGCCTGCGCCTGCCCCTGGACCCACCAGTCCTCATCAAACCCAATCTTGTCGGGTATACCCGACCCAAAACTCGTTTTATACACGTGCTCGAGCTTGACACAAAAGTCCCGCTTGTCTGTGCTCGACTTGAACCGGTAGAAATACTCCTTGCCAATCGTCATGGAGATGCTGTGCGGGCTAATGCTCTCGATCCCCTGCAGTTCCCTGAGCTGCCACGTGCGGCCGACCTTGACCGAGCCCTCGATTTTGCCCTTTTTGAGCAGCACGTCCACCTGGCCCGCAACAATGGCCAGAAAGCGCTCCTTGGAGGAGGGCGCCTCTGCGGCGGCGTCTGCGCGCGCGCTGTGCTCAAAGATGATTGCCGAGTGCACGTACGACTCGACAATGTTTCCCTGAGCATCGGTTTTGGTCACTGCGGCCGCGATGCTCATAGTCAGCGGTAGGGTAGTTGGTGGTTTAGTGGTGCTGTTTGGTGCTGGTGGTTTAGTTTGGTATGTTTGGTGCTCAGTTCTGTTCTCAAAGGGGCTAACAACGAGCCACCAACGAGCCAAGACGAACCCTGGTTCACAACAAACGTTAAATGCTAAATAAATAAATAACGCGCAATGCGCGGTTGGTGTTGGTGCTGGTGCGGTGCGGTGCGGTGCGGGTGCTAGTGCGGTGCGGTGCTGGTACCGCCCGCTACGCGCTGGCTACACCCTGCACCCACTCACACTCACTCACCCATCCCATACAACAACCCCGTCGGGCTCAAATACTCCCGCGACCACTCAGTACGCGGCCGCTGCCCCGGGAATATCGATATTATACAGTGCACAAGCCCCAGCAACGAATGAACGAGCCGGAACGCCATGCTCTCGCGAAATATCTCCCGGTCAATCTCCGCAAACATCTGCGGCTCGCGCTCGCGCTCGAGCTCGCGCGGCACCATGTGCAGCCCATTGATGCCCACATTCGGCGTCAACCTGCGGCTGATGATGCGCGGCGTCGTGCACACCCCGAGCGGCACGCTGTACGGGTCCATAATGTGCCTGAGGTGGTCGCGAAACACCTTGAGCTCGCCGCGCGCCTGCTTGAGCGCGTCCCTGGCCTCGAGCACCTGGCGCTCCTTCTGGGCCAGGATGCTCAGGATGTCCTGCAGCGAGCCGAGGCTCTCGTCGCCTTGCGTCTCGGCCACGGCGTCTGCGGCGGTGAAAATGCACAGCTGGTCCACCTTGGGCGAATTGAGGGGGGTACGCTCGGGCTCGGGCTTCTCGAGGGGCGGGATCTTGCCTATACTTGTGATGCGGCTCAGTGCGCGGCGGTGGGTACGATGGGGAGGCGCTGATTGGGGAGCACGAGGTTGCTCAGAGTGTCCAGACTGCTGCACAGACTGCTGCATAGAGGGCACAGGCTGCTGCACAGGTTGCTGCTTCCTAGGCTCAGTCACAACCCCCAACCCCGAGAGGTCCGCCCCTGCAAGCGACTCACCAACCCCCAAACCAGAGAGCTCAGCACGTCCAAGCGGCTCACCTTCCCCCAAGGGCGGGCTCAGACTCAAACACTCGTCCGCCTCGCTGTCGGACGACTCGTCAAACGCCATCGACTTGACCGTGCGCAACGCAGGCATCGTCGCCGCCTTGGACGCCGGCCGCCGCGAATTGAACGCCGCCAGATCAAGCGACTTGACCGCGCGCAGCTTGCCCCGCCGCACGCCATTGTCCAGCGGACTTAGGGGCATCCGCCGCATCCAGTCCTCCGATGGTCGAGACATTGTTTTTCCTGAGTCAGCGCCGGGGCCCAAATAAGTTTTTGGTTTCTTCCTCTGTTTCCTAATTGGGACTAATCCATGCGCTCATTGCATCTGCTAAATCATACGTAAACTGTCTAAGGCAAAGTAAAGCCGAGCTTCTTGGCAAGGGCCTCGGTGGAGAAACTCTTGGGGCGCTCAAGAGGGGCACCAAGGGCACGGTCAATGATGAGCTGGGGAAGCACACCAATGGCGCGGGACACGGCAAACAGAACGGTGTAGTAGCTCTGCTCGGTCAGGCCGTAGTACTGGAGCAAGACACCAGAGTGGGCGTCCACATTGGGCCAGGGGTTCTTGATCTTTTGGTTGGCGCCGAGCACCTTGGGGGCGACCTGGTAGATCTGCGACACGAGCTTGAACAGCTCATAGTCGGGCATGTGCTTGAGACCAAACTCGCGCTGCGCCTGGTAGCGGGGGTCGGTCTTGCGCAGCACGGCGTGGCCGTAGCCGGGCACCACGCGGCCGCTCTTGAGGGTATCCCACAGGAACTGCTCGATCTGCTCGTTGGTCACGTCGCCACCGATCTTGGAGCGCATGTCGAGGATCCACTCGAGCACCTCCTGGTTGGCGCGGCCGTGCAGGGGGCCGGCGAGGCCGTTGAAGCCAGCAGCAACACTCAGGTAGGGCGAGCTCAGGGCAGAGCCGACCAGGTGGGTGGTGTGCGCGCTGACGTTGCCGCCCTCGTGGTCGGTGTGGATGGTCAGGTACAGGCGCATCAGCTCGTCAAACTCGGCGTTCTTGATGCCGAGCTGCTTGACAAAGTTGGCAGAGTAGTCGAGCGAGGCGTCGGTCTCGGCAACAACACCGTCGTGGAACACGTTGCGGTAGATGCGAGCGGCGATGCTGGGCAGCTTAGCGATCAGGTCGACCGAGTCCTCAAAGGCGTACTGCCAGTACTCCTTCTTGTTGACGCCCTTGGCGTAGGCCTTGGCGAACTCGGACTCGGACTCGAGCGCGTTCACAGCAATGCTGAGCTGGGCCATGGGGTGCAGCTCCTTGGGGCAGTGGTCAATCAGGTCAATCACGTGCTGGGGCAGCTCGGAGCGCGCGTGCAGCTCCTTGGACAGAGCGGCGACCTGGCTCTCGGTGGGGACCTCGCCGGTCAGCAGCAGCCAAAACAGACCCTCGGGCAGGGGCTCGTTGCCGCCCTTGGCCTTGGGCAGCTGCTCCTGGCACTCGGGGATGGTGCGGCCGCGGAAGCGGATACCCTCGTCGGCGTCGAGCACGGAGCCCTCCCAAACAAGGGCGGGGATGCCGCGCATACCACCATAGACCTGGTCCAGGGTGGTCTCACCGAGCACGGTGTCCTTGTGGGCAGCACGAAGGGCCTTGATCTGCTCGATCGTCTTGGGGATGGTAGCGGCAAAGGCCTCCTTAAGGGTAGGCTCCTTTGTGCTGTACGAGCGCAGAGAGCGGAGAGCGGCTTGCTTAAACATGTGAGTGGAAAATAAATCTGGGGTAGAGGCCCGCTTATATAGGCGCTGCGCGGCTCGGCCAATGAGAGCGCAGGACGCCGCCACAGCGGCCAGCCGGCGGCCAGCGGCGGCGCAAACGGCAAGTTCTAGACTGTATAAATTATGCGGCCGCGGGGAGGGATCGCGGCGCGTTTGGGGCGAGTGTAGGAAATATGCAGCCCGTACCCTACCTCGGGTCCGTTGCTGTGATCCGGCCGTAGAGTGTGAGGGCCTAGAGGCGCACCTAGGCGGCACCTAGGGCACCTAGAGCCACCTCTATACACCTCTATACACTTCTCCCCTCCCTATACCACCCCCATCACCGCAAAACCATGTTGGCATTCCTCAGCCTCAAGTACGGCTGCTGCGAAGCCTGCCCCAGCGGCTTCACCCGCGACACATAGACGTCCACATTGTGGTAGCGCAGCCCGCTGCCCGTCTTGTACGGCGCCTCCAGCCCCGTGATGTCGCAGTAGTGCTTGGGCGGCTGCACGCTCGGCCCAGCATTGATTGAAAAGTACGTCGGGTCCGACGGCCCCGCCGCCGCGCAATACTTTTGTTCCTCCTGTAAAACGGCCTTTGCGTTCTTGTTGCGCCGCGAAAACGCGCGCCCCGTGCGGAACGGTGCCTCGCTCATGATTAACAAAGTAAAAGAAATCTCTATAGAAATAAATAAAATTTAGGCAGACAACACGCCGCCAGACATGGGAGATGTGGCGAGGGCGGCAACCGAGGCGACGCGCTTGATGTCGTCGGGGAGCAGCGCGTTGATGGTCTTGACCACGCCGCCCTCGTTGTTGCTGGGCGCCCGGTACTTGGCCACCTTGGCGACCTCGGGGTGCGCATTGGCCATGGCAAAACTCAGACCCACCGCCTGCAGCATCTCGAGGTCGTTGAGGTAGTCACCAAATGCGGCGGTCTGCTCTTTGGACACACCGATCGCCTTTTGCATCGCCTTGACGGCAACACCCTTGTTGACGCTGGGGTCCATGATATCGATCCAGTACGCGCTCGACACAACGACCGCAAGCTCGGGCTCAAAGTGGGCAAAGTGCTCGCGCGCGGCCTCGGCATTGGTAAAGTCAAACACGGCGTATTTGAGGATCTTGTCGGGGATATCGCGCATGTTGGGCACAACGGCGCACTCGCAATAGTACTGGCGCACCTTGTCAATGAACGCGGCGTCGCCACGCTCGGTGTAGGCAGAGTTGTGGCCGCACACAACGAGACCAATATCGCGGCCGGCAGCAGCGGCCTTGAGGACCTGAGCCTCGAGAACATCAATCCACTTGGAGTCCATGCAGGTGGCCGAAACAACCTGGTTGTTGTGCACGACCATGTTGCCGTTCTCGGCCACAAAGCTCATGTTGGCGGCGGCGGGGCCAAACGACTTGCGCAGAGTGGCGAGCTGGCGGCCAGAGGCGGGCATAAAGGGGATACCACGGGCCTGCAGGTCCTGATAAGTCTCCCAAAAGCCCTCAGGAAGAGAGCCATCCTCCTTGAGAAGGGTACCGTCCATGTCGGAAAAGACGAGCTTGAGGTCAGCGTTGAGGGGAAAGGATTGAGAAGACATTGTTGTGCTGGATGGTGCGACAATTGACCATATTTATAGAGGGCGCTGTTTGGAATATGCATGTGCGCTATGCGCAGTGACGTCACGCCTATGACGTCATGTTTTTCACCGGCTGCGCATCCCTGCGTTTCGGCGAATTTCGAGCGCCTTGAGATTGAGCTTCGGCAAAAAGAAACTGTGCACATTAAATTGTTTCACATTCAACCCTCCTCACGTCAGATCATTCTCTACAGCCGCGTCACATGTGACGTGCGTCGGATAAACTATCCAAGAGCACGTGGCTCATTGCCGCTCAACTCGGAGTGTGCTACCAGGTCCATACCACCGCGGCCAGCAGTTACCGCTTGGATTTGTGCCTGCTTTTCCGAGCTTCAAGTAGCAACCGCGTGCAGCATGTGAGCCAAATAAAAAAAAATCGCGTTCTGATTTTGCCTACACGTTTCTAATTGTATTGCTTTTTGAATCAGTTTGGTATCTGTAAAAAGTAAAAACCCACCAACAGACAGTTCTCGTAATCTTGTTGCGTATAGTGGGCCCCTCAGGAACAAGGACTAATAAAACTACGGGCGGCAGCAAACGAGAGCAACCTGGAGCTTTCTGCCCGCGAGATAAACCCCTTGACCCCCTCTTTTGTTACATATTTAGCGAGGTGCATGTTGGTATTATCGTGCGCGGCTCAAGGGGGCGACCTGCATCTGATAATGACGTCACTGCCGAGATTGATCTGACGCGGCATGAGCGAAAGTGGGTCCATTTCGCCAAGAAAAAAAGCAATGGCGAATCCGCGAGGCCAGCCATTGGGTACAAATTTTCAGCGGATTGGAATATGTGCTTGATTCTGCAGTGGGTCCATTGTCGGCGGGATCTGCGAGCGCGCAAAAAAAGTCAATTTTTCCGAGTGTTTTGGGGCCCAGCGGCCGCACAAACGGCAATCGTGCGCAACACGTGCGCCCGATAGCCTACACCAATACATGAAACCCTAATACAGTAAACCCTAACCTGGAAAACGGCTCTCTGCCCCTTCTTGGCAGTTTAGACCGAGCCCGATTGGATCGAGGCGTGGGCTGTATTTCGGCAGATCTGGCGTGCTGGGGCTGCCCAGTCGTACAACAAAGGCCGAGAGGATGCTCAATTCACGGTATCTGGATAAACATTGTCCAATCACATGTGCGTTAAAAATAGAATTGGCTTTAGTTGGAGTCGGAATTGCGTCGGAAATAATTAGCAAACTACAGAGATTTTGGTCTAGAGCGAGCCAGGGTTCAGTGTCTAGAGCTGTGCATGGTAATTAACCGGCACACGTCGGAGGTTTCTGCAAGTAGATTTTTATTGACCTGTAGTTTTATTCGCGTTTGACCTGCAGCTGTGGTTATTTATTTAAAAGTGCTCCAGGATCTGGTTAGGGATCAAAGATCCCTCAAAGTGTAGCATTTCTACCTTGGTCAGACAGTGCAACTGGAAAGCCAATGGTTGTGCACCATTCGCGGCAAACAGGGCAATAGACGTTTCATGCTGCTGCGTGGCGCTTCCCCTGGCCATAGATACCTATATTCACAGTGCCTCTATGCTGCACTTTGGATTACACGAGCGATGAACAATGGAGAATGGCCAAAAAGTAGCACACCACGCTGCTAAACCCTGCTCAAGTAAACTAATCGAGACTCGTAAAACCATTGCTCGCTCTGCAGCTGATGCGGCGGCTGAGCGGCTGGCCCTGCAACGCAGCGGCGCTCTCGCCTACGAAAACGCCGATATCGCCGTGCTGGAGGCCCGCGTCGAGGCCCAGGCCCGTAAAACAGCACACTATAGAGATCTCGAGCTCGCAGGAACAGAGGCCGGGTTCGCCAGGCCCGTGTCCGGGATGACCTGCAGTGGCAGCGGAGAGGTGTACGCCAGCGACTGGTCGGGCACTCTGTACGAGATTAATTTCGAGAGAATGGAGCGCTCCAGACAGGCCTCCATTTCTCGCGGGAGGACGACCCTTGCTGCCTCACGACGACCGGGCGTCTTGTATAGTGGGTGCGACGACGGTATTTCCGCCATTGTCGACCTCCGAGTAGAGGCTTCGGCGAGCTGTGGGGCGAGAGTCGCTAGCGTGGACGAGCACGCGCGGCTGGACCTGCTGGCAGCGGGCGTGTACGACAACACGTTTCGCTTGTACGACACCCACACGATGCAGCAGCTGGCATTGCAAGTTTGCTCGTCCAGGCCTACACATGCAGTCAAGTTCCATCCAGACGGTGGTCTGCTTGCCGTTTCGGGGCACGACGCCAGAACCAGACTCTGGGACCTCCGGTCGGGAAAGCCGGTTCTGGAACTGGCCAACCACACCAGGGAGATATATGCCACCGACTGGCACCCTAATGGCTACCAGCTAGCCACGGGCGGTGCAGACTGTACCATATACGAATGGGATATCCGCAACAAACAGAGCGTGATGCTGCCTGCCCATACAAACATTGTGACTGCCCTCGAGTACCGGGACCAGCTGCTGCTGAGCGCGTCGTTTGACGCAACCATAAAAGTGTGGCTTGGTTCGTCGCTAATTAAAGTGCACACTCTGACCGATAAGGTGCTGTCGTTTGCGTGTGCTGCGGGCGGCATAGTTGCGGGTAAAAAGGACTGCACTGTAGAGTTTTTATCGAAAAGCGTCTAGATAGATATTATGAGAGGCCTATAGCGATCAAGCACTGGGAAAGAGAGATGGATCGAGTTTGTCAAAAGGGCGGCCATTCCGGGGGGTCTACCAGATTGTAGCCCATTCGAGGTCCAAAGATAATAACGACAGACGGTGGGGCGCTATTGGATAAAAAAGCGGTTCGAACGCTAGTCACCAATTGCAAGCGTTGGTGCCTCTACAACTGTAACTGCAAGCGCTAGTCTTTAAGCGAGTTTGTGCAATAATGGGGGGCATCAGTAGAAGCATCAGTGGGTGGCTGGCTAAGACTGATCAACAGTTATTCTGCCGGCACGAGTCGCTAAAGTGTGACATCTGGTACATCTCCTGGTAATGGGTAGCTGCCGTTTGGCAATATTAATTCTCGACTTGCCTAATTCTCTGGCTCCCCCGCTTGGCTATGGCAACGTCTTTGTTGGCGGCCACGCTCTTGCCAATGTGCTCTTGCAGGCCTTTGTTTTCCTTGAGGGTCCCGATCTCTTTCTCGAGCTCGGTGATGCGCCCCTGCAAGACTTCATCCACAAGATCCTTGGGCTGGAGCGGGGCGTCGTCACTCTTGTACCTCTCGAGTTCGGTGCGTTGCTGCTCCATGGTGGCATTTAAACCGCCGATAGTTGTTGTGGCCTGGAAAAACTCCGACTTGAGGTGCTCGGCAATCGCCTCCTGGGACTCGAGCCTGGCCTTGACAGTGCCGTTTTCGCGTTTGAGGGCCTCATTTTCCCTGATGGCCGCCGCTAGCTTTGATGAGATTGCCTCACTGTCGCCCGCGGCCAGCTCGTCCAGCTTGGCGTTCATGGCCTCATTGTGCTGCTTGGCCTCTGCGAGCTCGGCCTTTAGCCTTTTGATGCGGTTCTCGTACGTGGTGGTCTTGTCGAGCTTTGTTTTTTCGCTCAGCGCGAGCCGTATGATTTCATTGCGCGCCTCGTCGAGGGCGTTCTCGCGGCCCGTGGCGGTGCGCCGGAAGCTCTCGAGCTCCTCCAAAACGTGCGCGTGGCTGGCGCGCAGCTTGTCGTACTGGTCCACGAGCTTTATAGTGAAATTGTCCTTGACGCCCTCCTCGATCTTTGTGCGTTTGTGTGGCGGCACCTGCTGGCGCGCAGCCTCCACGTCCGGGGTCTGCAGTAAAATCTCATAGACCTGGCGGTGGCCCACGGGTGGGAGGCAGTTGATGCGGCCGAGCGGCCAGGGGCTGTCTGGCGACGACAGCCATGCGAGCAGGTCCCTGGGGTCGGATTCGAGCACGTGTTGTATCTCGCGGGGCATCTCGCCCGCGCGCGCGGAAAATACTACTGCCGAAGCCAGAGCGTCAATCCTATTACCGGGAAGCGACAGCTCGGCGTGGACCAGCGAGTTGAGCGGCACAAGGCTCACGATCGGCGCCATGGGCCTGCGCACGGTCGGGTCGCGCAGCTGCGACCTCAAGCCGTGCGCATAGTCGCTCGAGAGGTCAAAGCTGTTGTCGACCACAATCATCAGGTCGAACGCGGTGTTTATTGCCGCGCTCAGGAACTGCAGGCTCGAGGGGACGAGGTAGAGCGACGTGCTACCGCGCTGCGGGCGGTGCTCACGCAGGGCCGCCCCGGAGAAGCGGTAGCAGTTGACGGGCTTATCTGCAAGGAACGCCTCGAGAAGGTTGGTGGTGACGCCGCTCTTGGCGATGACGCCGATTTGCAGGTTCATGTCGGCGGTGAGGTAGACGAGCTTGGCCAGCAGCTGAAACAGGCCCGATTCGCGCGCCAGGGCGGCGGGGGTGTCGCGCGCGAGCATGTTGTTGGGCATGTAGTGGTCAATGAGCAGCGCGGGGTGCACGCACACGCTGGTGATGTTGTCGGCCATTTTCTCGAGCGCGAGCTGCGCGCGCTCGGTGCGGGCGGCGTCTGGGGCGTCCTCGTCGCTAAAGTACGCCAGCAGCTCCGAGTAATGGGACGACACGATCGCGTTGAGCAGCAGGTGCTGCGTCGCGGAGAACGGCACGGGCAGCGCGTACTCGCCGGCCTCGTGGTTGAGCGGCAGGTACTGCGGCTGCGCCTGCCGCTGCACCGCGTCTTGAGCAGCCGTCAACAGAATCGTGCTCAGGTCCATTACAAAGGAGGGCGATGGAGATGGTGGGGAAAGTAGTCGCGCTCAAGCGGCAGAGCGAGCCCGAGCGCGCGCAAGAAATTCTCGAGCGCGTGTACCGCTACGCGCTGCCGCTCATGCGCAAGCACTCGCTCAGGGTCGGCACCCTAACCGAATTTTTCCCCAAGGACCCCAACCTGCTTGGGATCAATGTGAATAGGGGCCAAAAGATCGCGATACGCCTGCGGCCCGCCCGCGACCCCAAAACTTTTCTCCACTTTGAGGACCTGCTGGGGACCATGCTGCATGAGCTGACCCACAATCTGCACGGGCCCCACAACGAGGCGTTTTTCAAGTATATGGACGGGCTCAAGTCCGAGCTGCAGGGGATGATGATGCGCGGGTTTGCCGGCGACCGGTGGCTGGGCGGCCGGCAGCTGGGCGGGCGCCCTGCTAGCCCTGCGCGTCCTGCGAGCCCTGGGCAGGCTGCATCCCGAGCTGCACAGTTACGTCATGGCCGGCGTCTCGGCGGCGCGACGCAGGGCGCGGCACAGGTTGCGCCCCCCATCAATCTCGTGCGCGATCGCGCGCTCGCGGCCGCCGAGCGGCGCAGGCTCATGGACAAGGCGTGCCCCGCGAATAATGAAAATGTTATCGACCTGACCCAGGACGACAGCGACGACAACCAAGGCGCTTACTTCATCGACCTCACCTAGGCTCCACACATCTCACATGGCATTCCAATACATGCTGCTGCTCTCACGGCAGGGCAAGGTGCGGCTCTCAAAATGGTTCGAAACATACTCCATGAAGGACAAGAACAAGATCGTCAAGGAGGTCACCACGCTCGTTCTCGGGCGCCGCTCTAAAATGTGCAACTTTGTCGAGTACAAGCAGAGCAAGATCGTCTACCGGCGCTACGCGTCGCTGTTTTTCGTTGCGGGCATCGACCAGGACGACAACGAGCTCATCGCCCTCGAGACCATCCACCGCTACGTCGAGCAGATGGACAAGTACTACGGCAACGTGTGCGAGCTCGACATCATCTTCAACTTTCAAAAGGCGTACTTCATCCTCGACGAGATCCTGATTGCGGGCGAGATGCACGACTCGTCCAAGCGCGAACCCATCCGCCGGGTCACCCAGCAGGACGCGCTCGAGATCGCCGAGAAGGAGGAGACCGGCGTCGCAGCAATGGTAAACTCGCTAGGTTAGCCCTCTACTTTTTTAGATTCAGCTTGGTGAGCATCTCGAACTGGGCTTGCAGCGCGTCGTCGAGATCGCGCACGTGCGCCCGGCGGGTCTCTTCCAGCTCGATTTGGGCCTTGGCCACCCCCTGCACAAGCTTGTCTGTCTGGCTCAGCAGGGCCAGTCGGCTGGCCTTGCGCTCGTCGCCCAGCTCCGTCGCGAGCCGCGCGATCTCGGCCGCCGCGCGGTCCATGGCCGCCCGGTGCACCTCCTGCAGCTCCTCGAACCGGGTCTCCATCTGCTCAATCACTGCGCGGTAGTGCTCCTTGACCTGCTTGAGCTCGTCGCGGGGGGACGGCCGCCGCGGGCCATGCTTGAGCTGCTGGTCGTACTGCGTCCGCGTGTTGACGTCGCAGAGTATCTCGTAGGCGCCGACGATTTCGCGAAACTCGTGCTCGCTGCCTGTGGAGCGGTCGGGGTGGTACTTGAGGGCCAGTTTTTTGTATGCTCTTTCGATATCTTTAGAGCTCGAGTCGGTGGCGACGCCGAGCACCGAGTAGAGGGATTTCATGGGTGCGGGTGCGAGCGCGGGTGGGGGTGCGAGTGGGGGGTGTGAGTGGGCCGCCGTTGCATATGCGCGCGCAAGTTGGTGTGCATGTGTCCCAGCATGTGTCTCAGCACCTGGGTCCAAGAGTCCCAGCATGTGTCCCAGCACCTGGGTCCAATAGTCCCAGCGTATGTGTATACACCCATCATGTGTACACCCATCATGTGTACACCCATCATGTGTACACCCATCATGTGTACACCCATCATGTGTACACCCATCATGTGTACACCCATCATGTGTACACCCATCATATGTACACCCATCATACCATCATATGTATACACCCATCATATATATAAACTAACTACTCAAGAGCCTTTCTAGCCATGGCAAGCGCACCCTCCTGGGTCTTGTTGCCCCCAATAAACCCTGCCGCGTGCACAAACACACCCCCCTCGATGCCGCTCTCGGCGCTCAGGGCGTCGTCGCGCAGCCCGCGCCACTTCTCAGGAAGAGGTTGCCGGCTGGTAAACGACCCAGAGCTCACAGCAACCGCCTGGATACGCACAGAGTCCTTGGTCGGGTACAACACATAGGTGATCTCCTGGTACTCGGGCTCAAGCGTGTAGAGGTGGTCCGACCACGGAACATACGACTCGAGCACAAGGATCTTGCCGCTGGGGTCGTACTTTTTGCGCTGCTCAAACGCAGCAACAACCGCATCACGCGCAGGGTACCAGCCAAGGCCCTGGCTGCGCACCTCGGCCTCAAACGCCGCGCCCATGAGCTGCGAGGCCTTGGCAAAGCCGGCATCGTAGGCGGCATCCGACTGGTCCTCGGTCCACAATGGGTTGAGGTTGGACACGACAGCGCGCAGGGTGTTGCCATATGTCTTGAACTTGGGCGTCTCGCTGTAGGGAGCAACGCCATTGTCGTAGGCATCGACAGCCTCAATAAAGCGAGTGTAGATGCGAGGATAGAGGATATCAAGAGCCTTGTCGTCCGCAGATTTGAGGATGGTCGAGATCACCTCCCGGCCAAAGTGCTTGTACACCAACCCGGCCGAGCTGAGCTTTGTGGTGGTGTAGCTGGGGCCAAAGGTGGTAGTGAACTCACGTTGGTGGTGGTCAAGGTATTTGGGGGCCTCGTAGCGGCCGCTCACATCGACAATGATATCGCACTCGTCGAGCTTCTCGAGGTCGCGGGAACGCACAACCTGGGCGTCGGCCCATTTGGGCAGCAGTTTGAGCATGTAGACGGCGAGCGCCTCATCGGCGTGGAAAGTGCCGCTGTGTGTACCAATTTTCATCTTTCTTTGTGGACAAATGAGCGCGCTTGTAATTTTTCACCGGGGGAGGGGGGGGGGACAGGTGCCACACCTACGGGTGTCACGTGACCATCACTTTGTGACTTTTCTCCCAGCTGCCCAGGCAAGCAAAACAACAGTTTCACTTCAATATGAGCATTGTATTTAGTGTCCCGGAGGGAAGCAAGTTTGACACTGCGGCGGACATGGCACCGCACCTGGCCAAGCTGAGCCCACAAACCACTACTGTCGAGTTTGGCGGCAGCACATATGGCGTTGAGGCCACCAAGGCTATTGCCGACAAGCTTGCCACGCTCGAGCACCTGCAGGTTGCCAAATTCGACGATATGTTCACCGGCCGCGACGGCCCGGAGATTGCCATCAGCGTCAAGGACCTGCTGGAAGCCGTGGAGGGCAAGGCTTCGTTGCACACTGTTGATCTTAGCGACAATGCATTTGGCATTGTTGCCTTGGAGCCTTTGCAGAGATTTTTGAGCAAGCACACACCGCTAGAGCACCTGATTTTTGCCAACAATGGGTTTGGCCCGCACTCTGGCTCTGTTATTGGTGCCGCGCTCGTCGATCTTGCTGCTGCCAAAAAGGCCGCCAAGGCAAAGCCATTGACCACTGTGGTGTGTGGCCGCAACCGTCTCGAGGCCGGCTCGATGGAGAACTGGGCCAAGTTCCTGGCCGCTCACGGTACCATCGAGGTTCTCCGCATCTACCAGAATGGCATCCGCCCCGAGGGTATAGTCGAGCTCATGCAAAACGGTCTCAAGCACTCGCCCAACCTGCGGCACCTGGACCTCACCGACAACACCTTCACGGCGCGCGGCTCTGAGGCCATGGCGGAGGTTCTTCACAACTGGAAAAACATCGAGGAGATTGCCATCAGCGACTGCCTTGTGTCGTCCCAGGGCGCGCGGGCTATCTCTGCGGCCATTCAAAAGCTCGAGCTCGCCAAGCTGCACACCCTCCGACTGCAGTACTCTGAGATCGACGGCAAGAGCCTTGTCGCGGTGAAGGACGCCGTTGCCAAGAGTATGCCTGCGCTCAAGCTGCTTGAGCTCAACGGCAACTGCTTCAGCGAGGAGGATGCCACCGTTTTTGCCCTGCAGGAGCTGTTTGATGAGCGCGGGCTGGGCGAGCTCGACGAGCTCGACGACATGGAGTTTGACTCTGACGCCAGCGAAAGCGAGCAGGAGCTCGAGGCTGAGCTCGAGGCCGGCGCCCGTGACGCTGCCTATGCCGAGAGCGGCCCTGGCGCGGGCGGCGAGAATGTCGACGATCTTGCCAAGGAGGTTGAAAAGGTGCTCTAATTTCTATATATACACAACTCTCGCTTTAGCTATACAACTCTCTGCTCAGCAAAGGCTCCCAACTGCCAATGCCAATCGATTACTTGGCGCTGCTCGACGACCCATACGTGTGGGAATGGGCCACGACTGCGGCGATGTTGCTGGTCGCCCTACCGTTTGAGGGCCTGATTGAGCCCAGGCACCGGCTCTTTCGGCTGGACAACCCCGCCATCCAGTTCCCCATGACCGTCCACGAGCACGTCCCCAACTGGCTGCTTGTGCTGCTGGTATTTCTTATTCCCGGTGGAATCATTGCCACTGCATGCCTCAGTTCCAACCGGCTGCGTAAAAATATGTCTGTGTCGCTGCTGGCGTTCTGCTTCGCCATCGCCCTCAACATGCTCATCACCAATGGGCTCAAGTTTATGATTGGCAACCCGCGGCCGGACTTTTTGAGCCGCTGCAAGCCGGCTGCGGGCACGCCGCTCGATAAATACGTCGACGCGAGCGTGTGCACCAACAAGGCGACGGGCATCATGCACGAGGCGTTCAAGAGCAGCCCCTCGGGCCACTCATCGAGCTCGTTTTGTGGACTGGGGTTTCTGGCGTTTTGGCTGCGGGGCGAGGCCCAATTGTTTGGTACAGTGACCACTGCGTACGAGGCGCTGGGCCTGCTGAGCCCGTTTCTGCTTGCTCTGTTTATTGCTGTTTCGCGGCTGATTGACTATCGCCACCACTGGTACGACGTTTTGAGCGGGTCTCTGCTCGGGGTGTGCGTTGCCTATGGCAGCTACAGGCTCTACTTTAAGGGGGCGCCGAGCAGTCCGGGTTCGAGCTTGGGAAGTTATGCCTGAGTGTACCTACTTGGCGATAAGGTTTGAACATCCCTCACAGCGCATTCGCCAAAAGCCCATTTGTCGCCGGGAACAAAGACACGGCACATCAAATGGCTGCTACCAGCACAGCCACAAATAGTAATAAAAAGTCAAGATCACTCGATCCAATGGGCACAAGCGCCAGCACCCCTCAAGCACTTTGATATTCCTTTGCCGTCTGTGCAACAAGTTTCTGTAATTCCACCCACTTGCCGGACTCTGGCTTTTCATCAGTCTGGCGCGCATCAATTGCCTTTTTGTACATGTCCCGCAGCTCCTCCTCCGTTTTGATCTCTAGGCGGACTATGGAGATGCGTTTCTGTAGATTCTGCAAGACATCCTCCAATACACGCACCTTGAGCAGCTTGTCGGTCTCAATGGAGGTCTGGCGCTCGAGGTGGTCGCGCTGCTGTTCGGCCAGCTCCAGCTGCTCCTGTTCATAGTCCATATCGTCCTGCGAGGGCTGTTTGGCGTCGTAATCGGCAAACTGCTTGCTCAGGTCGTGGTAGTGGGCCTGCAGCGACGCGCGACGCGCGTTGAGCTCCGTGAGCTGGTCGTCGAGCTCGCTCAGGTTGCGCACGCTGCTGATTCCGAATTTGAGCCCGCGAAAAAACTCAAGGTACGCGCTGTGGCGCTCAATGTACTCTTGTACGCGCTCCGAGGCCAGTTCCAGCTCGTTTGGCTGGGCCGCGCTCATTAGTAAAATTGGGGGCCGCTTCCTTTCGCTTTTGAATGCCCACAGACATCGATACAGCGGTGGCTATTTTGCAAACGAGGGCCGGCAAGGACAAGTCCATCAAGCTCGTCCAGTACACGGGCCGCCTCGTGCTGCGGGCCGCCGAGGAGCCGCGGCTTCGCGGCGTCCTGAAAGATTGGGCCTCGCGCGTCGCCCCGCGCGTCGCGCCGCTCGTCAAGGAGCTCAGCATGTTTCGCAAGGTGATCAAGCTGGGCGATTGGGTCAAGGAGCTGCGGGCCCTCGTGCACAGGTACAATGCGGGGTACACGCCGACATTTTTCGATTTGGCCGAGGTGTACAATGGCCTTATGGACGATTTATTTTTGCTGGCAAAGATTGGCTCAATCAACAACAAGTGGGCGCCCTGGTTTGACCGCCAGGCCAACCTTGCCTGGTTTGTGCTGATTTTGTTTAATCTGAGCAAGCGGGTGAGCGCACGCGGGCTCGCGAGCGGTCTGCAGGGCGGCCCAGACACAAATAAGCTCTTGTGTGACCTTGCATTCTGCACCGTGGACGTTTTTGAACTCAAGACCGACTCGAGCGTCCAGACAGTTACCGGCCTGGCCTCGGCCGTATTTGCATACTACAAGCTATGGGTCAAAGAGAAATCACTCCCTGCGCGCTGAGCTCGTCCAGCTCGCGGCCGCTCATGCCGAGCACCTCGGCTAGAACCTCCTGCGTGTGCTGGCCAAGAAGGGGCGGCGCGCGGGTGATTTGCGGCGGCGTCGCGCTCCACTTGACTGGGGGCGACACCATCTTGATGTCGCCCTGGGGGTGCGGCACCGTCGAGACCATCCCTCGCGCCACCGAGTGCGGGTGCTCGAGCGAGTCGTATACGTCGTTGATGGGCGCGAACGGGAACGGCAGGCCCTGCCACTCGCTCTGCCACTGCGCGGTGGTGCGCTCGCGGGTGATTTTGTTGATCGCCTCGACGAGCTCGACCCGGTTCTGCACCCGTAGCGCGTTTGTGGTGAATTTGGGGTCGGCTTTCCACTCGGGCTTGCCCAGGGCGTCGCAAATGTGCCTAAACAGGTTGTCGTTGCCGCCGCCGATCATTATACTGCCGTCCATAGTCTCAAACGCCTGGTAGGGCACGATCGACGGGTGAGCCGAGCCCTGGCGCCCCGAGTCGCGCTTGCCGCTCACAAGCACGCTCGAGCTAATATTTGCCAGCGTCGCGAGCTGGCAGTCGCTCAAGCTCGCGTCAATGTGCTGGCCCTGGCCGGTGTGCTCGACGTGCCGCAGCGCGCCCAGGATCGACACCGCCGAGTAGAGCCCGGTGGTCAGATCGGTCACCGCCACGCCGACCTTGGCGGGCGGGCCGTCGGGGTGCCCCGTGATGTGCATGAGGCCAAACTCTGCCTCTACCATCACGTCGTAACCGGGGCGTTTAGCCATGGGGCCGGTCTGCCCGTAGCCTGTAATGGAAACATAGACCAATTTTGGATTCACCTCGGCTAGCTGCTTGTAGCCGAGCCCGTATTTCTCGAGCCCTCCGGGGATAAAGTTCTCCACAAACACGTCGCTGGTGGCCGCGAGTCGTTTGACAATGTCCTGGCCCGCGCTGGACTTGAAGTCGAGCGCAATTGACCTCTTGTTGCGATTTGCCCCGAGGTAGTACGCGCTCTCGCCGCCCTCGGTGAAGGGGGGGCCCCACGCACGCGTGTCGTCGCCGCGCAGTGGGTGCTCGATTTTCAGCACGTCGGCGCCCATATCGCCCAGGATCTGCGTCGCGTACGGCCCCGCCAGCACGCGGGTAAGGTCGAGGATCCGCACTCCTTTTAGGGGTAGTCTGCACGCCATTTCCCCACAGTCTGTATTGAGAGGGTGCTACGGGGGGGTGGTGGGCAGAGCCCACGCGCGAGAGGCCTCATGACTAATCAACAGCCATGCGACGCAGCAATCGCTTACACCCAATCACCTCGTCTCCCAAATGGCTCAACAGAGAAGCGACAAAGCGCTTGCATCTACGTGGGATATCGTCATTGCTAATGGTATTGTCAAGACTGGCCTAGGCCTCGGCGCGGGCGTCATTGCGTCTGTGGTCTTTTTCCGCCGCCGGTCGTTCCCCGTGTTTTTGGGTGCTGGCTTTGGTGCAGGCAAGGCCTGGGCCGAGGGCGACGCTTATTTTAGGACGCAGGCCACCCCTGAGGCCGGCAAGCGCCAGGTCAAGTCTTAGGTGCAGGGCTACGCTCAGAACGCACCCAGAACGCACGCTCAAAACGCGCTCGCATAATAAAATATATAAACGCTGCTAAAACAGACACAATCCAAGCAGCGAGCCTCCCAGCAGGCCTAGGCAGCACGCCTCGCCGCCAGACATGCCGTTCGAGTAGTACGGTTGCTGCACGTACACCGGCTGCTGCTGGTAGTACGGTTGCTGGTACTGTGGGTATTGCTGTGGAGGGTACTGCTGGTATTGCTGAGGACGGTACTGCTGCTGGTAGTGCTGTTGCTGGTAGTGCATTGGCGGCTGCGACGTATCGTAGTGGCCCCGCGGCCCTTGCTGGTAGCTCTCGCTCGGTCGTGGCTGGGGTGAATTCTGTGCTTCGTAGTAGTTTGGTAGCGATTCCTTGCCGGACATGTCGGGTGTGATTAAGCTGCATGAGCCGCAGCGGTGTGATCGGGGTCGGTGGGTCCGCAATGGGTCCACAATGGGTGAGTGGCGGCAGTCACATAGAACTAGCTTTGATATTGTTTGGTACACTCACCCTCCCCCCCGGCCCTGGCATCCCCGCACAATGCGCAACCATGTCATGCAGCCACCAGCAGCGCTTATCCATCATGTCCTCCTTTCAAGACTTTGACATTTCCGCAAGAGACGGGCTCAAACTAAAGACCAGAACATACAATGTCCCCCAGGGCACCAAGCTGCTCGCAAAAATCCTCTACGTCCACGGGTTCAGCGAGTACATCGACCATTACGAGCACTGGTTCCCGCGCGTCGCCGAGGCCGGCTACGAGGTGAGCTTTTTCGACCAGCGCGGGTTTGGCCGCACTGCCGTCAACCAGAGCGCGTTCGGTGTGACCTCGCAGCAGCACGTGTTCGAGGACCTCGACACGGTGATCGAGACGCTTTACGCAGACTATAAGGGCTCGCTAGTGCTCTGGGGCCACTCAATGGGCGGTGCAATTACTCTCAACTACATGGTGATCGGCACGCACCGCGAATGGTTCTCGGGATACATTGCCAATTCGCCCTGCATCACAATGCACCCCAAGAGCCAGGACTGGAAGGCGTTCATGGTACCGTTCCTCAACAAGTTTGTGCCGTGGTTCAGAGCACCCGTGCCCCTGCGCCCCGAGTTTTGCACCAATGACCCGGAGCGCCAAAAGGCCCACCCCCACGATAAGCTCAGACACAATATCGCTGGGGCCACCCTGGCCCATGGCATGATCACCCGTGGCAACAAACTGCTGGACCCGGCATTCACGGCGAATATCGTCGACCGCCCGCTGTTGCTCAACCACGGAACCGCAGACTACATTTGCGACTATGCCAGCTCAGCCAAGTTTATTGACCAGATCAATGTGAGCGACAAGACGCTGCGCGGCTATGAAGACTGGCCGCACGAGCTGCCGCACCTCATCGCCGAGGATAGCGATGCGCATCTTGCAGATGTGTTGAGCTGGCTCAATGAGCACCAGAAGAGATTCACTCATCATTCCAAGCTCTAGCTAGTGTTGTATATATGAGAGAGTGTGTGCTATTGGCCTTGATGATAGCCAGCACTCCTGAGGGCCACTCACTGCGGGGTGTCACCCTGCATGTCCTGCAGGTAGGACTCATGCAGGCGTTTCGTGGGGTGCGGCGGTTCCAAGTTATGCATGCAGGCGCAAACATCAAGCAATAATCGGTTGTGTGGTGGGGTACAGGCAGCACAGCCTGTGCACAACAAGCAATATCAAATATTATTACTAGACTAGAATCTCACATTAGCTGGTCGCGGTGGCAAGAGAGCACGCAGTGCTGGTATAGCCGTTGCAAATAGTAGTGGTGACGTAGGGGCCGACCAGGAGGAAGCGGTGAGACGAGGTGGTGCACGAGCTGGTCGCGACAGGCGAGCACACAGAGGTGGGGGAGGGCTTTGCCGTAGTGGACGGAGAAGCACTAGAGGCAGCACTAGAGGTAGCACTGGAGGCAGCACTGGAGGCAGCAGAGCTGATAGCGGAAGCAGCAGAGCTGGCATTGGAGCTCTGGACCGACTGTGCCGAAGAAGCCTGCGAGTCGGCGCTAGACTGAGTGGAGGAGGGTGCCTGGGTCTGCGAAATGGCAGTAGCATCAACAGTCACGCCCGAGGCATCCAAAAGACCTGCATTCTTGTAGTCCCCCTTGACAATTGCATCGTAGTTGCTGCTGTCCCTGTTGAGGCTGAGAGAGGTGCGCTTGGTGGCATCGATATACCCGCTGCACTTGCCAGGAACATAGCCATTAAAAAAGTCGGCAATCCACCTGAGAGCATCGAGAATAGACAGAAACTCGGCAGTAATGTGCTCCAAAACAGTAAGACGGTAGTAGTCCACGCGAGTACCGTGCTGGCACCAATAGTCAACAGTGCGATCGACTTGCCTGACGTCAATAATTTCATCTTGCACGGCCTGGTAAACCACCATAGGGATCTGAGGAGCCGCGTACACGCCGAGCCACTCCTTCTCCAAGTTCTTGTAAACGCGGGGATCACCAAGATACTTTTGGCCAGTCTTGTCTTGGGTATAACTCCAAAAGTTTTGCAAAATATTGTTGATGAGGTTCTCAAAGATACAGGTCTTGCCAACCTGCTCCCAACGCCACTTGATTCCAGGACGGACTCCCTCATTCAAAACTTCTTGAATCTCGGGATACTCGGTGCCCAAGCCCCAGATACCAGAGAAGCTAAAGCCAGAAAAGATACCACCGTTAATAGTGTTGACCACCTGAGTGACATTGACGACAAACCCGCCAGCGATAGCACCGACAATGTGGGGCTGGACCTCGGGGGCATAGGTAGGCAGCATTTCAGAGGCGTGGCCCGTGGGGATAGAGCCGCCAGAGTAGCCCCACATAACGATCTTGTCATAAGAGTCAGTGCTGAGACCAATTTGAGAGCGCACGCTGAGGAAAGCACGAAGCGAGTCAATGGTGGACTTGCCCTCCTTGATACCGCAGGTGAAGGACGAATTGACACCCTCATGGTCGGGCCAGTTGACGACGTATCCAAGCAAGAGCAGAATATCAAAGGTAGGGTCCGAGATTCCCGTCACAATCGAGTAAGACGGCGCGCACTGCAGGCTCGTTGCGTCTTCCCACATTTGATAGGAAACAACCTTTCCATTGGGAGTATAGGGGATCATAATAGTAGTGATATCAGCTTGAGGCCAGCCAAGAGTGGACTCTGTACGGTAGGAGACTTGGTACGCCTTCTTGACGCTAGCCCACAGAATGGAAAGACCCACCTCGCGAATGGCAAGAACATCACCATTGCTCTTGTCCTGGTAAGTGCTAATATCAGGGTGGTAGAAGGGGTCATCGCGTGGATCGATAGGGTTGTTTCCCGCACTGCCAATCCATGCAAATGGGTCAACAGGGTTCTGGATGCGGAAAGGCAACACAGGCCACCAGTCGGGCGGGGCAAAATTAGGCGTCACAAATGCCTTGAGAAAGGCCTGAAGAAGTGGCACTGCAAGCCAGTCAGAGACACCGCCGAGTTCGGCCAGTGGGAGCGTAGAACGGCCGCTCTCGACATCAGCCTGGGTGGCCAGGTCAGAGAAGAAGCCTACAAAGCCAAAGATGATACGAGGTAAGAAGACCATATGGTCAGAGCTCAGCGTGCGCTCCCTCTTTATAGGGATTTCATAATGCGGGATACAAGTACATGCCATATGTGCATTGACATGCATGCATGCACATATGCACCCAAAATGGGCGGGCGCTCAAGGACGTGCGCCCCGCTTGTGGAATTGAGGGATCAAATGTGGCTACTCAGAGCCAAGTGCTGGCGAGGTGATGTGAGGCTGACCAGTGCTGGGGTTAAAACATTCCCCAAACACGTTAGCGGGGTACGGGGGACCCCACCTTGATATCAATTGACCCAAAGTCAGACCTTTGGAGAGTTAGTTTCCACTACACTTGGCCCAACAGGATCTCTAAATCAAGGGAAACTATTAATTTTCGAGCGCGCGAGCTCGAGCGTGTTATAGGCGAGAGCGCTATAACGCATTATGCATGGTAGGGACTCCATGAACAGGCATGGTATGCACGTGTATATGACGTAGAGAGATCATCCCTGCATTCAGTCTGTTGATGGTGCGTGCAGATCCAGCCCGCTTGGGCGGGGTTGGACGATTATTGTACTCAACTCTAGTGCAAAGAGCTGGCAATACGATTCGCAAGAATACAGGCTATAAAGCTGAAGTGAAAGAGTACTCCTAATTCCTTTTTCCCAGCCTGGACTGGCCGCAAAGACATGATTTATAGTGCTGAACCAGTGAGGCGGGTGACGGGCAAACTGATACAATAGGTATGGACTCAATACGCAACTGAGGAGTATACTTGAGTTGAAGCTACCTGTAGCTTCGTATGCCACTAGAGCAACATCTGTTCCTGTCGTTAACGCGTAACGCTTATGTGCAGATGCCCTGCATATTTGGGTATGCCCTGCATACCTCAACGTATAGGTCGGAGCACCAAAAATCAAAGCGCAGCAGCCTGTCGACAATACAAGTAACTAGAGCTTATATACGTGTTGATTATTTTCGTTTGTTGTGCCGGACTCGACCTTTTATTCAGTTTACCGGATCACCAGGGTAGGCAAATTTGGGCAGATTTTAGATTTGAAACTTGATAAAGGGGTACACTGGTAAAAGCCGTGCAAGAGCCGTGCAGAAAATTGCTTTCCAGCGCTTTTGCATTCACACCGGACGCGTCTAAAAAAAGTGAAATCGCCGAGGCGATTAAATTCGCGCTTTCGCTATAATCTTTGTAGCAAATTCAGAGCCGGTTTAAAAAATATGGCATTCAGGCTATGGAGTGCGAGCTCAGGACGGAAAGCTTGTGGGCGTAGGGTGCATGAGTGATAGCCGTTCATGTATAGACTATGAGCCAATTTCCTCCGAATCACGTAACGCCGGCATTTTCATCGCGTGTTTGTTCTCGCTAATGCGAAAGCGGCTTGAGCCGACATAGGCGAGAGAAGTGTCTCACCGCGCTGCAGATTTGTCGCAAATGTACGTAGCTGAGACATGAGGCTCGAGAATTGAGGACGATCCTCTGCACACATAGGGGTATGAATAAGGCTGGCGCTCCGCTGATCACTCATGCAAATCCATATCACTGTGCCGCCAAGTGAATGCAGCCTATTTTCAAAGGGCGCTTATGCTCGACGATACGAATAAATTTGTGTTGGGGAGTGCTTTGGGGTGCTCAAGGCAGCCGTTGAAAGGGAATGTAAGTGACCAAGCTGTATGCAATGCAGCATGATGCAATGCAGCATGATGCAATGCAGCATGATGCAATGCACCTTAATACCGCCCCGCTTATCTTTGCATATAGGGATTCGCGCTAACCTAGGTGGAGCTAGGTAGCAAGGTCTAAGCAACTCAACAGTTATAAAATAGATTGGGAGTCACTCTATCCGTAGCAGCCTGGTAGCCGCCTGGCGGCCTTTTCTCAATATGCTCAACTCTGAACATTCCTGTGCGCGCTCCTGCAATCAACAAGTTACATGAGCACTAATAATGCTCGAGCAAATGATCAAGTTCCCGGCTGGTGGTTTGGACGAACTTTTAAAGAAGAGTCAGGGGGGTTTCGGCAATCTGGTCAAATGCGCGTCTGTGCATAAGCGCAGCAGGGTAGGGGTTGGCTGCCTAATTTGGCTCAGAACGCTCTCAGTCTCGGCAATTCTTTGAGTTGACTCAATAAACGTCCATTCAGGTCTACTGCTAGCGGCCTCGCTTGGTCACTGTTTCAGTGGCGTCTCAGTTTCATGGTTGGGTTGTTTTATGGCCGCTTGAACAGCAGAGCCAAATTGCTAGGCAGGCTTGCTGTCGCATTTATTGCAAACCACGCTCAGATAACAAGGGCGTAATTTGGCGGATAAACCCGCGAATCAGAAAATTGCGAGGCGCGGCCTGGCTGATCCTGGGCCACACTAGTTTTATGCGTCGGCCGGGGATTTATCTATCAAATATACCTGTAGTAAGCTCTAGGCTTGTAACAGTGCTAGTTTTCAGCAGCTCAGCGGCAGTTGAGCGCAAGCGTGAGTACAGAGGGGTGATTGCACCATTGTTATAAAGTATATGGTAGTTGCAAAAGTCTGAGGCGCATTAATATGACTGGTATCTCACAACGCTTGATATCCTGCCTACGATTGAGCAGTGAATCTCGATGTTGTTGGGGCAAAGTGAGGTCCACCACTTATCGACAGGGGTCGAGGCCATTGTGAGGCGGCTTGTGCTCTGGGATGCGAGGTTGCAGACTTAAAGCAGTGAAACATCTAGGTGGACGTGTAGGTGCATGCTATGGTCGACCTACGGAAGCCAGGATGATCCCAAGTATCAGCTTGACCTTACAAGTGATTACTGCGGGTATCAAGATATTTGCCTAGCGTTTGGCAGACTTGCTTTCTTTTTTCTTTTGGCAATTTTGATAGATATCTGTGAATTAGGTTTTCTACACCCTTACGATGTTGAAATCACGCCAATCTGAACTTCCTACCGTGGTTCCCTGACACAACCATTCAGCTCGGGGACGTTCTAAAACATATACCAAATCTAGCCGTGACACACATCAGGATGCGAGATGTCACCAGGTGTGCACCTACCACCTTCCCTCGCTGCCGGCTATGCACAGATCGTCGCGCATGCAGCACGGCAGATGCGATTGATTGTAGCCATCTCGTCAGGTTTGACACAAAAAGGCACATTGAGAGGGGTGTAGGAGCTGGAATCAGGTGCTTTTTGGAGCAATTTCCAGACATAGATGCTGGGCCCACATGGCATGAGGGCACCCTCAACTAACCCTCAAGCGCGAGAGCCTCTAAGCCGCAAACGCGTGGTCGCTCCAGCTAGCAATACGCAAAAACTACACCCAATATGCTACCATTCTTATCTTGCAGAGTCTAAACCACTAATCATCCATAAAATTCTTGCGGGTCTCGACCACACAGCCAATCACCGAGAGTCTATATTTGAAATCGGTACGCTTTGTGACGTAATTGCGCATCCATGGTGCATGAGGGGCAGCAACTATCGGCGGGTAGAGCAATGAGATGGCATGGCTATATTTGGGTCAGGTTAATTTTTTGCCAAAATTACAGCTTAGCGGCTTGTTGAATTGCGCGTTTTACGCGCTCGGGCGCTGTCGGGATGGCTGAGTGCATCATGCACAGTGTGTGCGACGCGCACAGAGTGCGCAGACTCCAGGAATGCTTGAAAGCACTCTTTTCAACCCGTTTGCTAGCTAGAATTCGGCCCATGCACGATTATGCAAGACCTGCGCGACCGGTCTCAGATATAAGGGTCCCTCCCCTGCTTCATCCCACTTCAACAGCATGCACCCACCGCTATATACCCCGGACAGCTCTGAGCTCCCTGCATACGAATCTAGCGTATTTCTTCAAGACGATTTGCGCGTAAAGGTGGAGCACACCACACCACTAAAGAGCAATGGTGCACGTAGGTGGCTCAGCGCGAGCGCAACCCTCAATAACACCCAGCTTGCCCTCAATTTCAAGGGCATAACCTCGGACAAGGTTCTCAGCTTGCAGTACGCCCAGGTAGGCTTTGCAGCAGACTACTCAAAGGGCCTCAACCCGGTGCGCTTGCGTGCCGAGGGTATGCAGTTGTTGTTTGAGTTTGAAAAGCTCTTTGATGCTGTGAGGTGGCTACACGCTCTGCGCCTGGCCATTGACATTGCTTTGCCTATCGATTTGCGAGAGGTCCCACATGAAACGTATCAGACCACTCGCGTGCAGGGCAGGCGCAAGCATTATCGGTGTCCCAAACCAGCAGTAAAGGATTCTGAGCTCGCTGACAGCGAGAGTGTAGTCTCCAGCTCATCCTCGTCGTCGACTGCGAGTCTGTCTTCAAACCTGGTGGAGAAGACGGACGTGCCGGAAAACGTGTTTATCAGTCTTGGCGAGTTTGGTGTGATTCTTAGAACCCAATCGTGGGAAGGATCACGCTGGTACATCCAACAGCGCTGGTCGCTGGTGGAGAAGAATTGCATTTATACTTTTTAAATTTGGCTACAGGGTCTAGTCATTTACATCTGCGCTTAGATTTCTGCATGGGTCTGGCGCGCTCCGCTTTTGCCTTATGCCACAGATTCTGCCGCAGTACCCTTTTGTGGGTGTTCTTGGTGGCGATCTCCAGTATGTGCTTGGTGACGCGAGCGTCGGTAAAAGACTTGAGTGGTAGCAATTTGGCTGCATCCAACTGGCTCTTTTGGAGCGCCCTTGCAATGACAACCTCGGCGCCTTTGTTTTCAATATCTTGAAATCGGGGAGCGAGGCGTAAAAGCATTCCATCTTGAGAGATGGCAGTCAAAGCAACGTCATAGTCATTTTTCATAGCTCTAGACACGTATTCAAGAGCCGCCCCAGTATCTCGGACTGCAGCCATTGCAACTTCTTTATCATTTTTGAGTTTATCGGAAGCAAAATCCAGCAAAACCCCGTTGCGAGAGACACTTGTCATGACAATCTCCTTGTCGCTTCTCATGAGGACCGTAGCGTACTTGAGAGCGTTGGGATGGGATTCAACGGCGGTGAGAGGTATTTCTTTGTCGGTCTTGAGACGTTCTCGTGCGTATCTATACGCCAGGCCGTCGCATCGCACTGCCAGCAACATCGTGTCCCTGTCGATATCGATTCGAGAAACTTGGGCAAGGGCATTATGGCCTCTCAGCAAGGCTGCGCGAATGTGTTTTGGGTTATAGGACTGCTTGTCCATCAATTATACCTGACTAGTAGCCTTAATCACTTTGCCTAGGACCATCCCTGTGCAGTGGTCGCGCCAGCGCTGAGCACCATGGGCTCTCGACAGGGTAGGGTTCGAAAAGAGGGCAAATATTTCGTACAAGCTAGGATTCTCGAGTTGGCACAGCTTAATTTTGTAAAACTGATGGTAAACTCCGCAGTTTGCGTTGTATATAATTCTTGGAACTTCGAGATCACCGCACGAGGAGCAAAACATGCAAGAAATAAAATGTTCAGCGATATTGCGCTTGACATCATAGACATCCACTCTGGTCCAAAGCTCGTCACTCATGAAGACGCGATAAAACATCCTGCTCACTGCGGCCAGTAGGATGTACTGTACCGGCAAAATAGGAACATGCCGGGCAACCTGGTGCCAGATCTGAATGGTGAGTTGGGCCATATGGATGGCGAATATTTCGCAAAATTTAAGCTGCCTATGAGACATGCAGGATAGCTCATACGAACGTGAATTAATATCTTTTGTATAGGGTCCTTGACCGAGTTCAGAGCCCTTGAGTCAAATTAGCGAGTTTCATCTGCAACAGCTTCATCTGCAACAGGGCCACAGTGCTATAAAATTGCACAGGAATTGAATAAAGTGAATCTTGCGAGATCAGGGCATGCGTGAACTGCTGCTTGGCCTGCCTGGTATGCGGGGTATCTCGAAGCTCTTCTTCAACCAAGTGCACAGAGTTGTGCGCGCGCAAGGCTGAGCACCTGCCGCATCATAGAGCGCGTTGCACGCAACTGAGAAAAGGGCACCGCTGATTCAACCCAAAATGCTAGTCGGTAGTGCCGAGAAATCGCATTTACACTTCAGATCAAATTGCTAATCTGTTAAATCATACACTGTACTTTTAGCCTTTTGCTCAGATTTGACCTTCACCGTACTCTTAGCCTTCTGCGCGGGTTTGGCCTTCTGCGCAGGTTTGACCTCACGCGCAAGCTTGGCCTTTCGCACAGGCTGAGCCCGCTTGTCTTTAGACTCATGCCACAGATTCTGTCGTAGCACCCTCTTGTGACTGCCCTTGGCGGTACTCTCCAGAATGAGCTCCGTGACTCGTGGGTGGCCAAAGGATTTTGGCGGCAGCAGTTCAGCAGCTTTGAGCTGACTCTGCCGCAGTGCTGCTAAAATCACACTCTCGGCGCCTTGATTGTCAATGTCTTGAAATTTGGGACTGTAGCGTAAAAGCATTCCGTCGTGGGACACAGCAGCCAACATAAATTCCCAATCGTCCTTTACATTACCTGACACGTACTGCAGCGCTGATCCGGAGTTACGCACTGCTGCCAGTGCGACGTCTTTATCGCCTCTGAGTCTATCAGAAGCAAACCTCAGCATACCTCCATTGCGGGAGACACTGGCCATGACAACCTCTTTGATATCCCTCAGCAGGTATTCGGCATGCTGAAGAGCGGCAGGATCAGACTCTATGAAGGCAAGTGCAATGTCCTTGTCGACCCTAAGATCCTCTGGAGCGTAGTTGTATGCGCGGCGGTCGATTCGCACTGCTAGTAACATTGACTCGCGATCTCTGTATTTGACCTCGACCCTTCCTATGGCAGTGTAATCTCTCAGTACCGCTGCTCGTAGGTGCTTGGGGTTGACAGGTCTTTGGTTGATCAGTGCTATTTGCCCTGTGGCCTCCATCACTTTGTCCAAGACCACTCCGGTGCACATGCCGCGAAAGCGTTGACATTCATAAGATCTCCAAAAGCAAGGGTAAGAAAATATGGCGAATAACTCGTACAAGCTGATATTCTTGATGCCGTCCAATATTTGGTGGCTAGACGAGTAGTTGTAATCTGGGTAATGCGGGAGCTTTGACTTCAGGGTGAACAATGCCTTTGAGGCATCGAGAAGAGGCTTTTTAGAGCATAACAAGTGTGAAATGTAATGTTCAGCAATATTGTGCTTGACGTCATAGACATCCACCTTGGTCCACAGCTCGTCGCTCATGAAGACGCGATAAAACATCCTGCTCACTGCGGCCAGTCGAATGTACTGCACCGGTAGAATTGGCACATGCTGGGCAACTTGATGCCAGATCTCAATGGTGAGTTTGGCCATGCGAGCGGCGATTGTGCCGCACCCTTTAAGCTAGCGGTGAGACCTGCAGGGCAATGCGTGACAGAAACTCTAAATTTAAGTTCTGCCCATCAAATCTCTGAACCCAAGTACCGAGGTCCTTCAAGCACAGAGGTCATGGGCTCTGCAGATCTTCCACTACACCACGCCACTATCACTCAGCTTGTCAGCTATGTGGGGTATCTCGAAACTCGCCGCACATGAAATTGTACTTACAGGGCTGGCCAAAAAGCCCACCACCTTCAAAAACTTCTTTCTTAGGGACGCCTGCTCGGCCAAAGGCGCGGTGGACCCCAGTACTAGCCAGAAAACGTTCACGTCGCCATCGGTCGCGGGCGTCACCCCCGTTAAAGGCGAGATCAAAGATGAAAATTTGCAGATAAAGTGGAGCGATGGGCATGAATCCTCCTTTAGCCGTGAATGGCTCGAGAGATATGCCTCCATGGAGTCATCTATGGCATACCGAGGTCGGCCACAGAAGTGGGCACCCTGGGGCAAAGAGCTGAGCCTACACAAGGTGAATTTCGACAGCTTCCAGGCTAAAGATGCAAAATTTAAGCAAGCTTGCCGAGCCCTTGCCAAGCACGGTCTCGTGCAAATTACTGATATCCCCTCGGGCGAATGTCTCGACGGCAGGCCAACTGTCGAGGTCATTGCCACCACGCTGGGCGGATACCCCAAAGCAACCTTTTACGGAAGCTCATGGGATGTCAAGAGCATAAAAAATGCGCGAAACATTGCGTATACAAGCGTTTTTCTGCCGCTGCATATGGACATTCTTTACCTGGAGAGCCCTCCAGGGATCCAGCTGCTTCATGTGGTGGAGAACACCTGCAAGGGCGGCGAATCGTACTTTGCAGACTCGTATGCTGCGGCTCTGCACATTCGCGAGACAGACCCCGAGGCCTACCGAGCGCTCACGAGGGTTCCCCTCAGCTACCACTATGTGAACGACGGTCAGCACTACTTTCAGATGCGGCCGGTGATTGTTGAAGATAAATACACCATGGACGGTGAGTGGCCGGCAATTGACCACTTCAACTACTCGCCGCCCTTCCAGGGTCCACTCGACGCGGTCAATGGGCTGGACGACAAGACGCTTGATGCGTTCAAGCGGGGCCTAGGCGCGTTCGAGGCGTTTGTAGAAGACAAGCAGAACCAGATCGAGTTCAAGATGCAGCCAGGCACATGCATTGTCTTTTACAACCGGCGCGCGCTGCACGCGCGGAACGAGTTTGACGCCGCCAGCGGCGACCGCTTCTTCAAGGGGGCGTACACCGATATTGACGCATTTGACAGCACTCTTAGAACTATGTAAATATCAGACGACCTCATTGATGACCTTTGCGGCCTTTTTGTAGGTCTCGAGCGACTCCTGGCACTTTTTGCGCTCCTCGACGATGGAGGCATCCTCATAGAGCAACTCATCAAACAAGCTCTCCTTGTAGAGCTCTGTGACGAGCCTGTTTTGCGCCACGTCCTTTGTGTGGTTGACAAGGAGGTGCATCACCGCCTTGGGCACCTGGTCACAGATCGACTGCCGCACAATGTTAAAGTACGACAGAATCAGCTTGAGGATGAGCTCGCACTCGAGGCGCTCGCGCGCGCTCAGCTCGGGGGCCTCAGCGGTCAGCCGCTCATAGTGTGAGTGGGCCAGCTCGGGGCTCGGGGCCGCGGGGGCGTTACCAAAGAAGTAATTGAGGAAGTTGTCTTTGGGCGGCTCGGCGTCGCTCTCTATGGCGCTCTCGCTGGGGCTGCGGGGCTCCACGTTGAGCTCCTCAAGCGCGGCCACCACGCCAGAACTCGGGCGGTGCGCGTGCCCCGGTGTGTGCGGCGAGAGTGTCCCCTTGTCCTTCTCCCGGCGCTGCTGGTCCTCAACCGCCTCCTGCATAGCCTGCGCGACACCCATAAAGTTGGGGTGGTTTGTGTTGATGTAGGCGCGCTCAATGTCAATCAGCGACGAGATGTACTGCGAGGTGGGGCCCAGCCGCTCGTTGAGCAGGTGCGAGATGGTCTCGATGAGGCGGCCCTGCAGCCGGGGGAACCGCTCCAGCTCCTGGTGGCCACAGTTGTGGCAGATCTTCATGAGCTCCTCATAGACCATCTCGACGCAGCGCTGGGCGGGCGCCTCGAGCAGCTTGATCTGGGGCTTCACCAGCAGGTCAAACGCCAGCTCAGGCACAAACAGCGACGCGCGCGTGCCGGTCGAGTTGCGGATCGCCGTCATGACGTCGCCATAGTTGAGCGTCGCGATCGGGTCGATCGATTCGAGCGCCTTGGAGAACACATTGTTGAAAATGTAGTAGACGCGCGCTCCACCGCACAGCTCCTTGACGCTGATGTCGGGCGACGACCCGTCGATGCTCTCGACAAAGGTGCTGGCGAACCGCGTCATTAGTCGCAGCACCAGCGGCCCGCGCGCGCTCGAGTCCAGCGCAAGCCCTGCACCAAACGCGCTCAGCTCCTGCTCGGTCTGCCCAATCAGAGTGTTGAGGCGCGCCTTGATGTCCGGCAACCGGTCTCGAATGTGGGTCATTAGCGTCTGGTTCAGCAGCTTGGCCAGATACGCCGTGCCGCACTTGTGCGAGATGGTGCGGTACGCGGGGTGCTGCGAGAAGAACCGCTTCTCCTCCGCCAGCGAATCGTCCAGCGGCTTGTTGTCGGAGATGTCCTGCTGGGACCGGTTCACCACTCCAATGAACCCCAGCTTGAGCGGGTACACCGTGCCGTTCAAGATGTCCAGCGCGTTGGTGCCCTTGTCCATCAGGTCCAGCTTGGTCAAGACGCCAATTGTGCGCTTGCTCTGAGGATCCATCTGCCGCGCAAGCTTGAGACTCTCGCTATTGACCAGGTCCTGGTTTGCGGGGGTCACCGCCAGAATCAGCGAGTTGGGCTTGGAGATATACTCCTGCACAAGGCTCTTGGTCTGCTTCTCAATGTCAGTGGGCTGGTCCCCGATGGGCACCTTGGTCACCCCGGGCAGGTCCACCAGGGTGAGGTTGAGTACATGCGGAGAGAAGATTTTGAGGTTGATTGGCAGCTTGTTGATCCCCTTGTTTGCCCCAGCAATGCGGTGCGTCTCGTTTTCAATCTCTTCGCGGATGTCGTCAAAGCTGTAGAACTTGCGGTTGGGGATGTGCAGGAATTCGCCATATTCAGAGCTCTCGCTAGTGTTTACCAGTTGCAGAATGAGCGGGCGACGCGTAACAATGCCTGTTCCACGCGGCAGAAAGTCCTTGCCCACGATGTTCTCCAGCACACTCGACTTGCCGCTGCTCTGGCTGCCGACAACAACAACCTGCGGGAGATCGAGCGTGTCGAGACCAATCGTGTTGAAAACAAGGTCCTGCAGCTTGTTAACAACGGGTATCAGGTCCTCCAACGACATGCTGCTTGAGGGTTGCGATGTAATCTGGTGGGACCGGCCGGTGAGTGGGGGTGTGGTGCGAGCATGAGAAGAGCAATCTGTGTTTGAGTTGCGTATTGCGCGTAAATGCTTGAAAAAGCCTGGGCAGCAATACTGCCCCCAAAAAATAAGTTCAATAAAAAAGTTGCCCGAAACCAGATTCGAACTGATGATCTCAGCATTACTAGTGCTGCGCCTTACCAACTTGGCCATCCGGGCTTTTTTTGAAATTTATTTTAGGTGACTGGGTGTTTTTGAGGACGCAAAAAGCAAAAAGTGTCATGTTTAGATTTACAGAGAAATAATATGTACGTGTGTAGAGTCCAAATCAAATTTGAAAGTGTGCCGTAGATTAGTCATCACATGCGTTTACGCGAGGCATTGAGCACGCTGCGCACTGCAAAAAGTCATTCAGCGGTTAAAAATACGTAGTATGAACTAGAATTACAATAAGCCTACGGGGAATACTAATTAATGCCAGATAGCTAGAGGAATTGTCAGGCGCTACTCATGAGGCCCGAAGAGCTATGCTCTCCGCTGCCCATATCCTACAACATCATAGGGCTAAGATCCCGCAGAAACATTGCAAGTTTATGTCGCCCAAATGATATACTTTTACTTTGGTAGCACTGTGTTAGACATTTAGCATGCTGAACCAGAAAATTTCCGTCGGATCAGAACCAGGGGGACTGTTCACTTTTAGAACATCGCTGGCGCTATTCAAAAACATAAGCTAAACTCATTGGAGAGAGTTCTTCTGCGACCAGGATACCAAGGCCTGATGATTTGAGCGACAACGCGATAAAGCTACATCAAAATATATGTTTCACTTACTGATTCCCAAGGCTTCATCTCTTCAGCCTAAGGTGCCCAGTCTGGAATTTATCTACTCTCGCCGAGAAGTGCTCCAGCTCGTGGGGTTAGAATTGAAGCAGGCAAATTTTTTATGACGGAGCTCTGTCTGTTGGTAATCTCCTCTTGACGAGTTTATATACATGTTCAGGGTGGCGGTCGCCACGATTCCGTTGGTCGGGCGACCACAGAATTATTCGGCACTCCAGAATGTTGGCTCAAAACCCCTATCAGTCCAAGCAATCAGTGGCGGATGTGCCTAGCCCTTGCAATTTTTCAGCTTGAAGCTCAATATTCGCTCGAGCTCTGATCGGGTTGGAGCTTATTGCAGTCAGTGCCTCTTAGTTCTACCAAGCGTTTGAAAGGTCAGGCTAGTAGCTACCTACGCTGTCAATGCGCAACAACTCAGGCTAAGTTTGTCTTGCATCTGGCCAGGCCAAAAAATTCCTACTGACTTAACCGTCCTTGCAGATATCAGATGTCACTGAGCGCATTCCACGTGAGCCCGCGTCATTTTCGCCATTGTGCCTGCTGCCTCGTGATTGACACCATATAATAATGAATTGGGTAGCCCTATCATGGCTACCATGACCAAAGTTCAATCGTCCATAAACCTCAATGCATTGGAATCTGCTATTGAGCAGTCCAGTGATATCAAGGAAGCTCTCAGAAACTATGTATTTTGGGATCAGAGGCCCGATGCTTTTGATGTGCAAGACAAGTCTGAGCAAGTCACAGGCCCTTCGCCCTTTGCTACTACCCCAACCGAAGGGCCCTCCGTGATTGGCAACTACAAGCCTCGAAAAACCACCGGGATCCTGGACTCTACCTACAAGTACACAGAGGCTACGCCCGAGATTGGCCGTACCTACCACGATGTCGATCTCGTCGATTTGCTCAAGAGCGATGAGCTACTGCACGACCTCGCGGCCACTATTTCCGAGCGCGGTGTTGTGTTTTTCAAGCGCCAATTTGAGCTAACTCTGGAGCAGCAAAAGGAGTTAGTGCACAAGATTGGTCTCAAGGCGGGAAAGCCAGATACCTCAACGCTTCACATCCATCCTACTGCCCTGGCTGGTGGTGTTTTGGCAGGTGACAAGATCGACCCTACCGTATCGCTCATCTCTTCTCAGCTCCAAAAGAAGCTGTATCGGCCTAAAGATGTCCGCTCGGCCCACGAAAACCTCGTTATCCGACCCAATGTTGACTCGGTTTGGCACAGTGACATTACTTTTGAGCCAGTACCGGCAGACTTTTCAAGCCTCCGCCTAGTGGAGACTCCTTCTCGCAGCGCCACCCAAGCAGAGCTTGAAAAGCAAGGTGGTGGTGCCGTTGGTGGGTCTGGTGGCGACACCTTGTGGGCTTCGGGCTACGCACTGGCTGAGCGTATTTCTCCAAAGCTTTTGAGCTTTCTCGAGGGCTTGACTGGCGAGTTTGCTCAACCACGTTTTGCTGAAGCCACTAGTAACAATTCCGTCCCATTCTACTCTGCTGTTCGCGGGGCGCCTGAGAACGTTGGCGACGAGCTAATTGCCCACCACCCCGTCGTGCGCACCAACCCTACAACTGGCTGGAAATCGGTTTTTGCTATTGGCGCGCATTTCAAGCGGTTCGTAGAGCTCACTGAATCAGAATCTCACATTCTCAAAGAGTACCTTTTGAGAGTTTTACTGACCACGCCAGAGATCCAAGTTCGCTTCAAATGGGATGCAGGCGACATTGCAATCTGGGATAACCGCAGCACCTACCACAGTGCTATCTACGATATCGTCAACCACCACGGCAGCGTCACAACCCGCACTGGAGTTCGCACCGTTGGCATTGGCGAGCGTCCGTTTTTCGATCCCAAGTCTAAGCTGAGATACGAGGCCTTATCTACATAGTTTCTAAAGTGATTTTTTCCAGCTCTTCTTTGGTTATCGCTGGGTTTTCGAGCTGCAGTAGGATCTGCTGCTTGACCGCCTTTGACAACCACGCCCCGGCCTTGCGATCCGGGAATAGCTTCATGATGGCGGAGCCCGTCAGGACGGGCTTGATGTTGTAGGCCTGGTCGAGCTCGAGCATTGTGATGCGGTCTGCCAGCGACGCAAACGACTGGTCGTACTTGCACGCAGCGTATTCCAGGACTAGCTTCCAGTCTGTGTTGCACTCACGAACGAAAAGTCCCAAATCGACCCGGTTTGTGCTTTCGCGTAGATCAAATGCGCGCTCTGCCATCTTCAGAATGCGTGTGACCAAGTTCGCGCGGGTTGTGGGGAGCTTTACTGATTCTTTGACGGCGATATAAGTGGCCGTATGCGGTTTGTTTTTGTGATCGAGCACTTCAACGTTCTGCCAACCATCCAGTAGCGTGGCTAGGTAGAGTATGCTCTTATTTTGGGGCCCGGCGTGCTTCTCAGTCACTTGCAGACGCTCGAGGACGTTGCTGAGCGGCGGGAGCCCCGAGGCTACCTTGAAGGGCTCGGGAAAAGTGAATATTGCCGAATGAATACCATGGTTTACAAGCTGGGCCAACCCCTTGAGGGCGTACTTGCCCCCCAGTAACTTGTCGAGCTCGACTCCGACGCGCTCGCGGCTGACCTTGCGCGCAAGATCTTCGCGTAGTTCCTCGTGGGACAGCGCGTCTCCAACGCTAGAATCCAGATCGAAATCAAATTGAGCCACAAAGCGAATTAGGCGCAGGATGCGCAGGGGATCATCCTTAAATGTGTCCAGGGGGTCCAAAGGAGTACACAGAACACCTCTTTCCAAATCAGCAAGGCCTCTGCCTGTAAAATCCTCTACATTTTGCGCCATCAGGTTGTAAAACAGCGCGTTGAGCGTGGCGTCTCTACGCATGGCATCCTCGTACGGGGTGCCAAACTCAATAATTGGAATTCTCGAGTCTGCCGTGTACTTTTCGCTGCGCAAATTCACCAGATCAATTTCCAGGCCCAGCAATTTTGTGGTGGCCGTCTCGAGATGTTTTGATTTCTCGGGGTTGCGAGCAATGGTGTGCACCCCGTGGGTCTCGAGTCCCTTTTGGGCCATCCACTCTTGAAGAGCAACTGCAAATTCCTGCCCTGTGGCGTTGTCGATGGCAATATCTATGTCGTGCGACGGTTTGCCGAGTAGCTTGTCGCGGACCCAGCCGCCCGTGATGCGCAGATTTATTTCTTTTCCAATCTTGGAAGAGTATTCAGACGCAAAGGTGACCAGCACCTGGCGCATCTTTTCCTCCGTGGCATCCAGAATCACTCGCTGCATTATGAGGAAAGACTATGTAAAGCTATAGCGAGCATGATGTGTGCTGAAGGCTAAACGAAACCCTAGAGGGGCACCGAATTAAATTCAGTAATTTTTTTTAGGTCCCGAATAATTGGCCATAGCAGCAGGGCGTGCTACAACCGGTAAGAGGGACACGATATATTTGAATGTGGTGAGCTCTTTTGCTGAAAAAGTCCTTTATAGGTCGAGGGTAAGGAAAAGTGTGGCGTTCACTGTTCGCTTTGCGCGGCTTGCGCACAGCAGATGAAACTAAAATGCAAGTAAAAAGCTATAAATAATGCAATTAGGGGTCATAATCCCCAAAAGCCAAGGGCCCGCGCTCCTCCAGCGGCAGGTTGGGTTGGCGGACACACCACCGTTTACTTTTGGTCAACTCGGTGAGGTAGTTGCGCGTCGCCTCGGTCTTCTCGGGGCTATCCATACATTGCGGCTTCTCTGGTGAAAACCCATAGCAAGGGAGGCTCAGTTTGGAGCACATCTGGCACATAGGCTGCTGCTCATCGCACTTTTTACGTCGGCACTTGCAGGTCCAGCAGCCACGCGATTTCCGCGGGCCCCGCTTTGAGGACTCCACAGACTTTGGCTCCCTTACTGGGGTGCGCAGCGCCCGCTTGCGAGGGGTCTGCTTGACCCGGTCGGGCGTCTTGTACAGCTTGTCCTTGGCTTTCGGCGTCTTGCGCGCTTCGGAACGCATAGGAGGCAACATGGTGCAGTATTCTGGGGCCTGGAAGGTGCTGCTCAGTGGCCGGGCGATCTGGCCGCTGCTGAATGGCCTCCCGCTGGGTGGCCGGTCAAAGACTTGCAGCAGGTTGCTAGAGCGCGGCCTCAGAGCACTGCCAGCGCTAGGCACAGGCGAGTACGTGCTTGAGGTACCTTCCAAATCGGGGACCGGCACAAAGGGGATGAGCTGGAGGTGGCTGAGATCGCCAAAGGGGGCGAGAATCCACATGGCGGTAGGATCAATCACTTGGCGCGGGGAGCTGGGGATATACGGCTGCGGAGTATCCACTTGGATCGGGAATGACGGTTCGGGCTCACTCAATTCCCTGAATTGCGCGGGCGGTACCGTGGGTGTGCAAGGGAGGTTGGTCGGGGCAGATGGTCGCAGCTCTTCGAGCAGCGGGGGTCTTTTGTTTTTGCCGTACATGACGGGATGAAGCAGGGACAGCAATGCGATGCAGTATGCAGTTACGCGGGCGCTGGAATGTGCTGGGAAATGTCGGCGCATGCGGGGGGCCCTGATGCTGGGACACATGCTGGGACACATGCTGGGACACATGCTGGGACACACGCTGGGGCACATTCTGGGGCACTGATGCTCTGCGTGCGCACTAGAGCTCTTTAGCTGGGACGTTCAACAATTTTACATCGAATATCCTCCACTGCGGGGGTTCAATTACCAATGACCACCGCACACGACCTCGACCAGCAGTTTCCATCTCTACGCTCCGAGTTTTTCGTTCCCACCATCAAATCGCTCGGCGTTGGCTCTGAAACAACAGAGTCCACCTATCTGTGCGGAAACTCTCTTGGGCTGATGCCCCGCGCAGCCTACACTGCCCTGCGCAGCGAGATGGATGCTTGGGCTCAGATGGGCGTCAATGGCCACTTCAAGCGCCCCGACGGCAGCAAGGGATGGGTGGATCAGGACGAAAACGTCGTCCCTGGGCTCGCAAAGATCTGCGGTGCCCTTGAGAGCGAGGTCGCATTCACCGCGGGCCTCACAAACAACCTCAACAGCTTGTTGTCTACCTTTTACAAGCCCTCTGGAAAGCGCACCAAGATCTTGTTTGAGGGCAAGGCGTTTCCTAGCGACAACTATGCGCTCCAAAACCAGGTCAAACTGCACGGGCTTGACCCCGAGTCCGAACTCCTGAGGGTGTTTCCTCGTGAGGGGGCAGACTCCATTGACCACGCAGACATTTATGCGGCCATTGAGGAGCACGGTGACGAGATTGCGCTCGTGATGTTTAGCGGAATCCAGTACTACACAGGGCAGCTTTTCGACATGGAGAAAATCACCGCCGCTGCTCGCAAGAAGGGTGCGGTGGTTGGATGGGATCTCGCGCACGCCGTGGGCAACGTGCCCCTGAAGCTGCACGACTGGAGTGCTGATTTTGCCGTCTTTTGCACATACAAATACCTCAATTCTGGCCCTGGAAGCGTGGCGGGCTTGTTTGTGCACGAGAAGCACCACGACGACCGGCCTCGGCCAGCTGGCTGGTTCGGCGTGTCGATGGATACTCGCTTCGACATGGAGTACGAGTTTGCGCCAATCAAGGGCGCGCGTTCCTGGGTTCAAAGCTGCACAAACTGGAGTGGTGCTCCTGCCACTCAGGCTTCACTCAACTTGTTTGAAAAGGCTGGTTGGGTCGAGGGCCTCCGGCCCAGGGCTCTGTCATTGAGTCGCTTCTTTGAGCAGCAGCTCAAGGCATCCCCGTTCTTTGAGAGCCCGCAGGGATTCCGCATCATCACCCCAGGGGCACCCGAGGAGCGCGGGTCCCAGCTGAGCCTGATGTTTGCCGAGGGCAAGATGGTCAAGGTTTTTGAGTTTCTGCAGAGCCGTGGTATCATTGGCGACGAGCGCAAGCCGGATGTGCTCCGCCTGGCCCCCACAGCACTCTACAACACTCACGAGGACGTCGACAGATGCGTCAAGGCCATCAATGAGGCCCTCGAGCAATTGAAGTAGAGGTACACACCTCTGCGGCAACCTCGTTGCGGCAAAATTAACTAGTTTGCTACAATACTTTGCGCTTAATCGCTGTCGGAGCTGCTGGCATTGTGATCCTCAATCAGAGAGAGACCACGGGGGTGCTCCTCCTTCCAGTTCTTGTACCACTGGACAATCCGGTCCACGTTTTGCGTAATGTCCTCGACGGTGTTGCTGTCAAGCGAGACAATAATGTCCTGCTCGTACGACTCGTGAGCATCGTTGAGAATGACCTCCATGACCTCGGCGTCAATGTTCTCGTCGATCTTCTTGTCAGAGTAGTTGCGCTCCTTGAGGCGGTCGTAGAGAACCTCCGTCTTGGTGCGAAGAACCACCACGAGGTCGACGCGGTTCTCCGGGAAGACGTCGCAGACGTGCCAGTCGATAATCTGCGAGCCCTTGTCGAGCTCGTCCTCAAGCTCATCAACGAGGCGCTCGTCGTCGACAATGTGCGATTGACGCTCCTCATCATAGCCCGAGTAGAGCTTGTGCTCCTTGGCGACGGCATTGACGTCAATAATCGAAAGCTCCGGCAGGGCCTCACTGAGTGCGGCCACGTGCGAGGACTTGCCTGTGCCGGGGGTACCGGTAATGATAATGTTTGCCTGTCTAGTGAGCACCATAGCAAGTGTTTGTCAGGCTGGGGGGGGGGGGGCGGCGGTAAAATTATATATTGG
>JAKTZS010000033.1:55483-104655 GCA_030562575.1 Wickerhamiella parazyma
CCCCCCCCCCCCCCCCCCCCACAATGATAGATTGGATATTAGTCATAATGTAGTCTATCCTTAGTCATATTGTAGCAAATCGTTAGTCACCCACACACTTTAATTGATGCGCAATTATTCTGTCAGCCGCACCGTTTGTTTATATCTAGCCATGCAAAGGGTGGGCAGTTTTCATGCCAATGGAGACGACGAATACCTGACAGGCTCCAACGGCGTCGTCGAGCTTGGCCGTAAACGCACTCTCGTCCGCCCAGAACGTCAGCAGATCGACAGGGACCACCCACAATACCACTACCAACACGCGGCCACCCAGCCCGACGCAAGTGTCACGGTGATGCCCAGCACCACCGGCAACGAGCCCGTTATGACTGGCCACCCGCTTCAGGACTTTGACGAGGCTCAGGAGGACGAGCTCGACCAAGCAGACCCGGTCGCTGCCGCACCCCCTGCTCCCATCATGCCCAGGGACCAGGGCTACAGCATTTGGCGCCTGTATTGCCGGATCCTCACCTTCCCGGTGCTGCCGTTCATGATGCGGCCGTTTGGCATGAAGACCGAGGAGCGCCAGATGGCGTGGCGCGAAAAGATCGGTTTGATTAGCGTTATTCTCATGCTGGGCACGTTTGTGGGGTACCTGACGTTTGGATTTACCACAACCGTGTGTAAAAATACCGCCATTCGTGTGCGAGCAGGAAACGTCAGTACAGACAATGTGGTTGTGTTTGGCAGGATTTTGACCGCCGGCTCCTATGACCACCCTGCGTCTGATATTTTTTCCAGCGGTACCCTGCTGTATCCTCCTGTGAATGCCGGTGCAAAAGACATTAGTATGCTGTTTCAAAACGTGAACGGCCACTGCCTGAACGTCATCACCCCCAAGGATGGCACCTCCATCCCTACCGACGGCAACAAGATGGGCTGGTATTTTCCCTGCGAGATCATTTCGACTAACGGTACGTGGGAGCCAATGACCAGCTATACAACACAAAGCGTGGAGGCCTACAATGGCATGGGCTGCCACACATCGAGGACCGCTCGCGAGGCGCTCTACACAAGTGGGCAAAACATGACAACAATTGTTTACTTTACGTGGGAAGACATTGACAAGGACAGTCGCCAGCTGGTAGTCTACAACGGCGACGTGCTCAACCTCGACTATGTGTCGCAGCTTTTGAGCGACGACCTCGAGTACCCTAGCATCTTTGACTCTCTGGCCACCGAGAAGTCGTTCAAGGGTACCGACATCTCGCAGCTCTTTTCGAGCGGTAACCGCCGCAGGGAGCTCGAGTGCCTAAGAGAACTCACCAAGATTGGCACCCTTGACACCGAACCCATTGGATGCATTGCCTCTGCCGTTGTGCTCTATGTGTCGCTGGTGTTTATTATTGGTTTGGTGGGGGTCAAGTTTGCCCTGGCCACGTACTTTCACTACTTTATTGCTCGCAAGCAGGGTGCTTTCCCCATCACCCTCAAGCAGCAAGCCGAGCAGGAAAATGAGGCGGAGGACTGGACCGCCGACCCCTACTCGGGCGCTGCAGAGGCCGCAGCAGCCGCCAACAAGCGCAAATCGCACATCTCCAAGCGCCTGACCGCTCAAACAAAGAAAAACAACCGTAAAAGCACGACAATGGTGACCCAGCACCCCGGCATCAACACGTCCAAGGTGATGCCCGCAGACTCGGTGATGAACATGCCGGCCAACCGCAGTTCCATGATGTTAGCGCCTAGCGTAATTGCGCGTCCGCAGTCCACCTACAACCGTGATTCGATGATGCTTGACACCGACACCACATACCAGAGGCACATGCCTGGTGAGGATGATGGTTCTGCTAGCGAGTACGATCTCAACAGTCCCGAGCTTGGCCCCGTGGGCGGAGAAGAAGAGTACTGGATCCCGCAGCCCCCCGCATCTTACGAGCCGTTTGGGTACCCCCTCGCGCACACAATGTGCCTCGTGACGGCCTACTCTGAGGACGAGCAGGGTCTCAGGACCACGCTCGATAGTATCTGCACCACCGACTACCCCAACTCGCACAAGCTCATCATGATCATTTGCGATGGTCTCATCAAGGGCAGCGGCAACGACATGTCCACTCCCGACATTTGCCTGGGGATGATGCACGACTTTTATACGCCTCCCGAGAATGTCGAGGCCTACTCGTATGTTTCGGTGGTGAGCGGCGCCAAGCGCCACAACATGGCCAAGGTTTATGCTGGCTTCTACAAGTACAGCGACGAGATGGACCTCGAGAAGCAGCAGCGCGTGCCGGTAATGCTCATTGTCAAGTGCGGCACCCCCGCCGAGGCCGGCGCGGCCAAGCCTGGCAACAGAGGCAAGCGCGATTCGCAGGTGATCCTCATGTCGTTTTTGCAGCGGGTGATGTTTGACGAGCGCATGACCGAGCTCGACTTTGAGATCTTTAATGGCATTTGCAACATCACAGGCATCGCGCCCGACTTTTACGAGCTGATGCTCATGGTCGACGCCGACACCAAGGTGTTCCCCGACTGTCTCACCCACATGGTTGCCGAGATGGTCCAGGATCCCGAGATTATGGGTCTGTGCGGCGAGACAAAGATCAGCAACAAACTTCAGAGCTGGGTCACCGCGATCCAGGTGTTTGAGTACTTTATTTCGCACCGCCAGGCAAAGGCGTTTGAGTCGTGCTTTGGCAACGTTACGTGCCTGCCCGGCTGCTTTAGTATTTATCGCATCAAGTCGCCAAAGGGTAACGATGGCTACTGGGTGCCAATTCTGTGCAACCCGGACATTGTTGAGCGCTACAGCGAGAATGTGGTGACCACTCTCCACACCAAGAACCTGCTGCTGCTCGGCGAGGATCGGTATCTGTCGACGCTCATGCTTCGCACCTTCCCCAAGCGCAAAAACATCTTTGTGCCCCGCGCAGTCTGCAAAACAGTGGTGCCAGACAGCTTTAGGGTGCTGCTCTCGCAGCGCCGCCGCTGGATCAACTCTACCATCCACAATCTGATGGAGCTCGTTCTGGTGCGCGACCTTTGTGGTGTGTGCGTGATTTCTATGCAATTTGTGATTATGATTGATTTGGTTTCCACGATGGTTCTTCCTGCTGCTATTGCATTCACTATTTACGTGGTTGTTGCCTATATCCGGGACCCCAGCCAGTCCCCTGTGCCCATTGTGCTTTTGGCGTTGATTCTTGGTCTCCCGGGTGTGTTGGTGATCGTGACCGCCTCGCGCGTGTCGTACGTTCTGTGGCTTTTGGTATACCTGCTTGCGCTGCCAGTTTGGAATTTCGTGCTACCGACGTACTCGTACTGGAAGTTTGACGACTTTTCGTGGGGTGATACCCGCAAAATCTCGGGTGGCGACAAGGGCCACGGAGAGGATACGGGAGAGTTTGACTCGAGCCAGATTGTGATGAAGCGCTGGAGAGAATTCCAAAGAGACAGGGGCTACTAGTGCCTCTAAATACCCACTTCTTTGACGTGCATTACATTTTATAGCATATAGCATAGGCCCGTAAGGGCATTAGTCTGCTGCGGGGCGTGGACCCACATTAGTGCATACATTGGTGCATGCGACCTGATTGGTCTTTGCTCTGAGGTTCTCGAGGGGTCACTATGAGTTATCGAGTAGAGTATCTCAAAAGCGTCATGATATCCCAGAGTGTGGCTATAATAGTCACTCGGATTCTTGCGAGTCGCTCGCGCTCAAAGCCCAGCCCGGACAGCCTCAGCTGACATGAGCGAGTTCACGGAAACGCCATATGCGGCTTCGTTTGGGCCTGTTCCGACAAATTTCCACGAGGAATCTCCTGCTGAAAGCACAGATGCGACACCTGCGCCGCCCCCTGTGCCCGCTCCTGTGGCCATTCCACCTCCACACGTGCCCGAACCAACCGTTGCGGCAACTACTACCGAAACAGGCGGCGATCGAAGGTATGGCGGTGGAACACGCCGTTCGCATGTTCCGAGCGTCGACAAGGTGGTTATGGACGACTCTGTAAAGAACGGCTTGGCCGCCGTTGAGCAGCTCAGCCTGATCAGCCCCGAAGACTCTGGAAAGTGGGACCAAACGGTGCAAATTGCGGTGGCAGAGCTACGCAGCATCCAGCTCAAGTGGATGGAGCTTGAAGCAGAGCGCAAATCGCTAGTCAAGCCGAGCCAGCCTCAGAGCTATGCCACGAGAGGTGTCAAGCGCCGTGGCCGTGGCCGTGGTCGCCGGAGAGGTCGCTGGAGAGGAGTATGAGGGGCGTTTCCGACCCACAAAGGGCCAAGGCAAGACGCCGACTCAGGACGCACTCCCCCAAGAACTATTGGCGAGCTTTATCAACTCTCTGAGGTCCAGCCAAAACAGTGGCTATCTATTTATTGCTACACAACACCACCCACAAACAACCTGCCTATTTAGCGGCCTGGGTTTTTTCCACTTTCCCACACTTTGCTTTGTCAACATGAAATTGAAAAGATCAAAGGCGTACCGCAAAACGATGCAGTATATGCAGCTAAACTTCAAGTTCCGCGAGCCGTACCAAGTCATAGTAGACGAGGAAATTATTCTCGAGTGTGTGCGGATCAACTATGACCTCAAGGCCGGGCTCGAGCGCACGCTCCAGGGAGAGGTGAAAATTCTGGTCACTCAGTGCACAATTGAGCATCTGTACCGCTCAAAAAATAACGGGGCTATCGATCTGGCCAAAACCTTTGAACGCAGGCGTTGCGGCCACATTCCCAAAGACGAGCAGACCCTCAGTGCATACGAGTGCATCTCGGCAGTCGTCAACGTCAAAGGTACAAACAAGCACCGCTACTGTGTGGCCACTCAAAAGCCCAAACTTAGAGAGCAGTTCAGAAATATCCCGGCAGTTCCTCTCATTTACATTGCGCGCTCGGTGATGGTGATGGAGCCGCTCTCGCCGGTGACTCTAGAAGCGCGCAAGGGCATTGAGGCCGCAAAACTCACTGTTGGTCTGCCGTCTGGCGAAGAGCCTCAGAAGCGCAAGCGTGGCCCCAAGGAGCCCAACCCGCTGAGTGTAAAGAAAAAGCAGAAGATTGTCGACCAGGGGCCAGGCCTTAGCCATAAAAGGCGAAAGCGCGGAAAGCGCGGCCAGGACGAGCACGATAATGCTCCCACATCCCCTGGCTCGTCCGCCCAGGGTACCACGGAGCCCACCCACAGTGAATCACAATCAAACTTAACTGCATAGCATTTGCCGACATACCGACAACCCAAAATCTCATCTCATATAAATGTAGCCAATGGTAATACTTTTTCTTTGCAATGAAGCTCCTCGCCCTGTTTGTGTCGACTGCGTTTGCCCGCAACTACTTTGTAGATATGGGCATCCAAAACGCCGCCTCGCAGCTCGGCCAGTATCACGCCTCGGGAGTAAACTCTGCAGATGCCTCGGCTATGGCTAGCGAGCTCTTGGGCTCCTACATTGATGCTCCCCCCATCTCCACTGCGATCGCCGGGATGGTCAGTTTTGCTGAACGCCAAGCGGTGATGAACTTTGGTCGCCAAGCAACTGTAGACGTTTCTGCTGCAGAGAGCCTGCTGGCAGATTACAGCACTGCCTTTTCCAGCTTTAGCCACGGCACTGATTGGGCACCATTCGCGGCCAAGGTGCGCAAGCACCATTCGTCGTACGACGTGAGCAAGATGCTCGCAGCGATGAAATCCGACTCGCAGCAAATGACAGCCACTCAATTTGATAATTTCAAGCAGCAGTTTGACCAGTTCAAGACGCAGAGCGAGGGCAAACGCGTCATGGCCACACTGAAGCAGCTCTACGATGCGCACAACCAGGGCCTGCAGCTGGGCCTTCCCGCGTTTGCAAACCTATTTAACTTGATCTAGTTAATTAACGTGCTTGCTTATGTCGCTGGAGGAGCAGAGAAAGGCCAATATGGCGCGAAACGCGTCGATGATGCGGCAATTCAAGCTACAGGAGGCAAATAACGCGCTGGAGGTGCCCAAGCCCAAGCCCAAGCCTAGCACGAAATCCAGAGCCCAGCCAAAACGTAAAGCCGAGCCACCACAGCCCCAGCGCAAATCACGGCGGCTCCAGGGCATCAAAATCGAGCAGCCAACAGTAAAAATCGAGCAAGAGATCCCCAGTGAGCCCTACAAGAACGAACGCAAAGAGGGTGAGCTGCAGCTCAAACAGCTCATCTCAGAGGGCAAATTGGACCAGACCCTTGAGATAATGCAGCAATTTGGTGACTCAAAGGCCAACATTTCAGACTACTTTGAGTCTACAGAGCCCAATGACCAAGTGGTCAAGGACCTCAGAGCGGAGTTTGACAAGCTCGTGTTGGATGATCGCACGCCAAAAATTACCGAGGAGCGTGTTTATTCCATCACAATGCACCCGTCAAAGGACAAGAAACTCGTGGTGGCTGGCGACAAGGTCGGCCAATTGGGACTGTGGGACCTGTCCAAACCCGAGTTTGAGGATGTGATCCAATTCAATGCTCACACCCAAGCCGTCTCGATGGTTCATTTTGCTCTAGACGACCCGTCCAAGCTTTACTCGTCGTCATATGACGGCTCTGTGCGAGTCTTGGACCTGGCCAACCAAAACAGCGTCGAGGCGATTGTTTCACAGGAAGCGGTGAGTGATTTTGAACTCCAGGACAAGCAACTATACTTTTCGACCCTCGAAGGGAACTTCTTCCTGAGCGATCTGCGAACCCAGGCGGTTGAGCAAGAGGTTCAGCTGGCGGAAAAGAAAATCGGCGGGTTTTCGATATGTCCCACAGACAAGAATCTCATAGCCACTGCGTCTCTGGATAGAACGATGAAAGTATGGGATCTGCGCAAGTGCGACGAGCCAGTGGGCGTATACACTAGCCGGCTGTCCGTTAGCAGCACCTCGTGGAACAATGACAACCAGATTGTGTGCAACGGATACGACAACACGGTAAATGTATTTGATGGCGCCAAACTCGGGCCCGAGATGAAGCCGACGGTGCGGCTCAAGCACAATTGCACCACCGGGCGGTGGGTGTCGATCCTCAAGTCGCGATGGCAGAGAAACCCGAGCGACGGTGTGCAAAAGTTTGTGATTGGCGACATGAACAGGTGCGTTGATATTTTTGCTGCCGACGGCCAGCAGATTGCTCGGCTCGACGAGGGGGTGACTGCGGTGCCCGCGGTGGTTGCGCTGCACCGTGAGAACAACTGGGTTGTTGGGGCCAATGCCACTGGCAAGGCGTTTTTCTGGTCATAGGATCAGTCTAAGGCGTAAATAGCTAAAAGTCTAGCAGGTTATCAGTGGCAGGCGCGGCGGGTGCGGCAGGCTCCTTTTTAGGCTCTGATATTTTGAGGTTGTCAAACCCAAACGGGTCTGAGGGCGCGACGGGCGCGCTGGCGGGCGCGCTGGCGGGCGCTGCAGGTGCGCTGGCGGGCGTTCCCACCGAGGCAAACAGGGACAAAATGTCGTCGCTCGCAGTGGTCGCAGAAGCCCCCGCGCTGGGCTTTTGGGCCGGCTGGTTGGAGAAAATGTCCGACAGAATGTCGAGCTGCGACTGCGTGCCGGTCTCGCCGGCAAGGTCGAGCAGATCGCCGCCGCCCATGTCCTCGCGCGCAAGGTCGCGCTGCTCCTCGACGGCACGCCGTTGCACCTCGTCGGCGCCATACTGGCCGCGGCCCAAAAAGCTCACGGGCGACTTGTGGTAGACGCTGGCGAGGGTCGAGATCTCGTGCACGAGCTCATCCAGCAGCGAGGCCGGGAGCTGCTCGATCGTGCTCTCGAGCGGGGGGCGCGGGGCCAGGACAACGCTGGACGAGACGGCCGAGTCCGAGCTGAGCAACCGCCAATAAATATACGCGCGATCGCGAATGTCTGCGTTATCGCTCTTGCTCGTAGCCTCCTGCAGCAACTCGTGGATGATGTCCTTGCCCTGGTCGGGGCGCTTGATGTACAGCTTGACGCACGCGGTGAGGATCTGCAGCTGTACCTGGGTGGTCTCCTCGAGGAAGCTCCGCACAAACGGGGTCAGCAGGCTTTTAATGACGGGGATCTTGTCGGCGTACTCGGCCAAGATCCACACAATGGCCGCCCTGCTCTCGGGCTCGTCAATCTCCTCGATCGAGTCGCACAGGCGGGGGATGGCGTCCTCGAACTCGCTGTACTTGCGCAATATGTCGCGCATGACAATCATCACCTCCTGGTCAACGTACGAGACCTTGTTGTCGAGCAGGTCGAGGAGCACGTCCACAATCGCCGACGACACCTCGGGGATCTTGATCGCCACCTGGCCGAGGGCGCGCACTGCGCGACGCACAAACTCCATGTCCACCTCGAGGCAGTACTCCCTGAGCTCGGCCACCAGGCCCTTTGCGTTAGACGGGGTGGCCAGGTTCACGAGGATCTCGAGCTTTTCGAGTTTGAGGTAGAGCGGGTCATTGTACTTGCAGAAAAAGACCCGCAGCTCGCGGTGCAAAACGCCGGGGAACTTTTGAATGATGATGCGGATGTTGCGCAGAGCAACGTACTGCAGCTCGGGCGGCTGCGCCAGCAGCGTCACCAGCGGGCTGGCGAGCTTCTTCACCAGCTTGTCCTGCTCGGCCTGAGGCAGGTGGCGCGAGTGCAGAATAATCACCTTGATGGCGTTGAGCACAACGCTCGGGTTGGCGTGCTGGAACTGCGGCGCGATGCGCTCGCAAATGTGCTCCGCCTCAGCAGGATCGTTGTAGTCGGCAATGGCATCGAGGATGGCGATGCGGCCCCACTCGGTACACTCGTTCAGCGCGGCCAGTAGCTTATTGAGGATCGCGGGGGTCACCTCGAGGCAGTGGCTCGAGGGTGCGATCTTTTGGATCTCGGCAAGGCTACTCACAGCGTTGGCGACTACCATGGGGTTACTATCATCAAGCAGCGCCTTGAGGTCCTCAAGGAAGCCCTCCTCCTCGCACAGCTCCGCGTTGAGGTCAAAAAGCTTGGCCACGCAGATCGCCGCCGTCTTGCGCACGTACGGGTTCTCGTCGGCCAAGGTCTTGCGCAGGGGGATGCTCAGGTAGTCAACCATCTTGTCGACGCGGATGCAGCCCATAGTGCGGATGGCCAGCGCGCGTACAAGGGGGTTGGGATCTGCGCTGTCCTGAACAAAGGTATTGACGGCCAAAATACACAGCTCGGGGTGGGTCTTTGCATAGTTCATGAGGTATAGATACACCAGCTTCTTTTGATCGAGGTCCTGGGTCGCCAGGTTCTTGAGAATATCAGGAAACAGCCCCGACACGTCCTTGCCGAGCGTCATTGCATGGATGGTGCGCTCGATGGCATCTTTGCGCTCGTGAGGGTACTGCGACACGAGGCCCGCTCGTAGCTCGCTGGTCTCGCCGCGCATGGGCGCCTTGAAGAGGTCCCTAATTCGCTTCTCGAGCGACATGTGTGGGGATGTGTCAGCAGGGGGCCAACCTGAGCTCCAAAGAGCTCGAGGGTCTATTTTGGGGGTAGAGAAACAAGAGCTTGAGAGGGGCCCGCTGACGAGCTAGTTAGTAGCAATGTAGATTAAACTAGTGTCTAATATAGCTTTCCCCTTTGAGTTATACCTTGCTCCAGCGGTTTATACCAAGGTATATATCTCCGCCTCGGCCAATGTCTTGGTCGTCGGTTAATCCTTCATAACCGTGACCTTATACTGGGTGGTGATTGCGAGGGATCACGACCGGCCTCGTCATAGCTATTTCAAAGCCCGATCAATCAGGCAGAGTCTTCTCCCCACCCTCCATTGACCTGGAAATCAATTCCTGATGCAATGTATTACTGGTTTTGCTCGATCTGGAACATACTCGGATCACCGAAAGTAATTTGACAAATATGCATGCACGCTCATGCGCCTCGTGCAGTATAAATATCTAAACTTGCTCAGTAACTCCATGTCTCGCAAACTTTTCCGCACAACCGAGAACCAGACCATTGAGCTCTCCTCGGCCCCGATTCGCCAACTCAAGGACGATTTTGTTCGTGTTTCGCCCAAAGCCGTCGCAGTGAATCCCACCGACTGGAAGCACGTCAAGTTCAAGCTTGCCGTGGGCTCTGGCTCTGGCTGCGACTTTGCCGGCGTGATCACCGAGGTAGGTTCTGCTGTGTCTGAGCACAAGGTCGGTGACCAGGTCGCTGGTGGCCAGCCCGGCGCCAGCAACTTTGTCAAGGACGATGGCGCCTACAGCGAGTACGTCGATCTCCCAGCAGACTCTCTGTACAAGCTTCCTACCAAGCTCACCACCGATTCCCAGGCCGAGATCCCTAGCGGCAAGGTGCGCTCGTTTGAGCAGGCCGCCTCGCTGGGCATTGCTGTCGGCACCGTCGCAATTGCCGTTGCCGACTTCAAGAAGGATCCCTTTGAGAAGAATTCGGCCAAGGGCTGGGCCCTCGTGTACGGAGCAGGCGGCTCTCTAGGCTTTATTACCGCCCAGGTGTTCAAGTGGCTCGGCTACGATGTGATCGCCGTGGCCTCTGAGAAGCACCGCTCTAACCTCAAGGCTGCGGGTATCGAGCATCTTGTGGACTACCACGACAAGGACTGGCCTCAACAGGCCAAAAAGATCGCCAACGACCAGATCGTCTATGCCTACGACACCATCAGCGAGAATGGAACCACAGACCAGGTCTATGAGGCGGTTTCCTCCAAGGCGCACATTCATTTGAGCCTTCCGGTTGAGAAGCTTCCTTCGGGTAAAGATGTGGCTATCGATATTCCCCTGTGGTACTACTTTTGGAACCTGACCTGGTCTTTCCCTGGCTTCCCAGCGGGCTCTGAGGAGTTTATTGCGACACGCCCCAAGGTATTTGAGCAGATCAACAAGCTACTTGGTGAGGACATTTTGTATTCTCTTCCAGTGCGTGTGTTTGATGGCTTTGACAAGACTCCCGATGCCATCGAGTATGCCGCCGCTGGCAAGGTTCAGGGTGAGAAGCTCGTTGTTAGGTATTAGAGCGAGTTAAGATTAGATGCATAAACTGACGACCCACAACTATCAAACAAGAGCCCCACAAGAGAATTAAATAAAAAAAAATCTAGGTCTTGCCTAGTTTCAGCCACTTGGGCTTTTTAGGAGCCGCCGAGGGCAGCGCTGGAGCCCCCGCGGGCCCCTTGGATTCCTTGGACTCCTTGGGCGGTTCAGGTGCTGCGGAAAGTGGGGCAGGGGCTGAAGCCATCTGCGCAGTAGCCTTGTCGTTGAGAAAGGGTCCCTTGGCCTTGGTTTTGAGAGAAAGCATGACGCGCGTATCAAACGGCGTCTCGAGTAGGCTGTGAGACGGCAGCAGAGTAAAGCCAGGCGGTACTGTTTCCAGCGTAAATTCGAGGCCTGGATCGAGCAAATAGGTTCGAATAAAGTCGTAAACGTGCGCACCGGTCTCTGAGAAGTTGAATACGCCTTCCAGCTGGGTCATGTCTGGGAGCCGGGTTCGAACAACAATTTGTTGTTGGGCGCGTTTTTCCAGACGTATTTTCTCCTTTGTTGATCTGAAAAGGAGCGGTTTCGGTTCGGATTGCACTTTAAGATGATCCATGTATGCCCTGGCTTGAGCCACCGTCGGAGCGCTGGGCGGCTGGTTGTGGGCCAACACGACGCCCGAACGCGCAGTATTGTGGGTGGAAGAGGGAGGCAATGGGGCCACCGGGGTGGGTTTAGGCTCGGCCTTGGCCGGCGCTTTAGCTGGCACGGCGGCCCTTATTGAAAACACGGCGGATCCTTGTACACCGAGCTCTGCCAGGCTTTTTTCAGCTGCAACTTGCCGCTGTTCCAGGTAAACGCTACCCTGCGCACCCGCCGCGGCGAGAATGTCCCGAATCAAAGCTCCCGGCTCAAACACCCCACTAAAGTCGCCTGTGGGCAGCCGCAGCTTCACCCTGCACTTGGATACTGTGCTTCTCTCCAATTGTAGCTTTGCACCGCTCACCAGGCTCGTGAAACGCTGCGGCAGAGTGAGGTCTAGCGGTTTCCCGTTCCATGTGAGGGTATGCTCTGTGCAAGGGAGATTCCATTTTGCGCAGGCATCGTCTCTGACCTGTACGAGGAGGGTTTGAGGGGTTGTGGCTGCTTTAAACGAGTGGTGTCCGTACTGTACAATGAGCATGTGGGAATGTGGGACGATGTGTCAGGGGATGCCGCTGAATGCGCCGCTGAACGCGTCGACTTTAATTATAAAAACTAATCTATAGCGCGCCCCGCTGAGCGGAACAAAATGCGACGCGGGGTGCTCGGAGCGCTGCTGGCGCTGCTCGCTGGAGAGCTTGCCGGCCGTACACGCCGCACCGACCGCGGGATCTGGACGCTGCGAGGGGTCCTTGGCACCTGCCGCTCGTAGAGCTGGTCAAAGAACCTTCGCCACTGCAGTCGCGCCTTGCGAGTGTTGGTGGACTCGACCTCTGACCAGCGGAGGCTCAAGCGAAGCGCCGCCATGGACATGCTTCGAAGATAGTATGCGCCAAGCGTGTGGGGACGGCTCCGAAGTAATTCCTCAGCCTGGTCCTCCAGAATTGTGAGCTGGTTTAGCCCTGCCACGACGGCCTCGCCCAGCACAAACGCGGCCCATTTGAGGGCCTGTTCGTTTGCAGTGCGTATGTTGTTTAGCGACAAGGCGCGCATCTTGGCCAGCAACGGTGCGCACACGACATTTGTGGGAGGCATCCTCCGAGCGACCGAGCGCATGAATTGCACAATTCTCAAGATTAGCGCCTGCCGGTTGCTCTCCACCAGCGCAGCTGCCTGTCGTTCCATCGCCTCATCTCGACGACGCAGGATACTCTTTTGGGTTTGCTCAACTAGCGCCAAACTCAAAAGACTCTGCGCCTTTGCATTGAGCTCTTTGATGCGGGCCAGCTGTGCGCGCACTACTTCCACAGCGCACCTTGTACGGTTTTTGGCCCGCAACTCTTCGGCAAGCACTACAAGCCGCTCGTTTGAGGTTGCGCTCTCTTTGAGTAGAGCAAGAGCGCGCTGTTTAGTCGGCCTCTGGACATGCGCCCCGGCTGTGATCCCGGCTTCGATGCGGGCAGCCTTGGAGCGGCACAGAGCCAGTGTGGACTGCATATCGGCCCGTATATTGTAGTACAGGTATAGCTTGGCGTTTGCGCTCAGCCTGAATAGTGATAGCAGCTCCTTCAACTGCCTGAGCTGCCAGTAGCCAGTGAGGACTGTTTGTTTGAAGAGCCCAAACCATTCCTGGAGCACGTGGCGTTTGCGAGCGAGTTTAAGCTCTTGTGTACGCTGCTCGAGCACTTGCGATAGGCTCTTTATGGCTGCAAAGTCGGGCTTTACGGGGGTATACTCAATCTGAGGGTACCGCTGCGCCGCTGCGTACCAGTGCTGGAGGAGCCGCGCCTTGCAGCTGCGTCGAAACAAGGCTGTTCGTGTGGGGAGTACCAGTGCCCGCACTGCACTCGAAAGCTGAACCTGCCTCACCGAATCTTCGAGCGTACGGCTGCGCTCCTCAGCGCTCGTCAGATAGCAAACGGCGTTGCGGAGACGAAGCTTTCGCACCATACTAGAATCAAACTTGCGCATATGGGTAACGATTCTCTCCTTTTGGAGCCTCTCAAAGTACTGCATGTTGCCTAGCACGCGGCCCGCAAGTTCTTGCATATTCTGGACCAATTCCTTGTGCTCTAGAATGTAGTACTTTTCCATCTGGAGCGCCAGCCGGCTGGACGCATCGCCAAACCGCGCCAGGACGTTTTTCTTCGCGGCAAGCTTCCATCGGGCGAGGGCGGCCTGCATGGTGGGCTCTACGGCGACTGAACCCAAGTAGAGATGGAGTGCCTGGACCCAAGAGCTATCAAAAACAAATTTAGTCTCAGCGATAGCCTCAAGGGTGGCGAAGGTGTGCGGGTGCGGCCTGAGGGAGAGCTCCTCGACGGCCGCTTTATAGTCGTGTATATTGAACGCGACTGGCCCGTGTGGCTCGTCGTAGGACTCGCATATACGTGCCAAAGTATCATAAATGTCCTCCTCGTCGGCGCTTTCGTCCTCTGAGTGCTGATTGTGCAACAAAAGGTCTCTCATGCCGACGCGGTGACAGGAGTGACAGCGGGGTGCGCGTGGAGGCAACCTGAGGGCACCGGGCAGTTGATGAGAGGATACCAAGCGCAAAAGGCCGTAAAGACCGTCAATCCATCTATGGGGATATAAATTGGGCCTTCACAGCAAGCTATCTTTATATACATCAGTTGACGCGGTAGAAGCGCAGCGCGGGAGCATTGGGGTCACGAAGCAGCACGTACTTGCCGTCATCAGAGGCCATGGCAATGTTGACAATCGAGCGCACAATGCCCCAGCCATTCTCAAAGGACAGGCTCAGGTGCTCGGCGAGCGAGGGCACATCGCGGTTAATGACACCCACAAGCTCGTGGTTGGCGCGGTCCTTGGCGTTGGTGCGCGTCACAAACCCGATGCGGAGACGGGCGGCGGCCAGGTGGGCCTGGCACGTCCACTGGGCGATCTTGGACAGGTTGTTGCGCAGCTCGGACCCGAGAATGGCTCCGCGGCGGTCGCGCCAGCCGTCCTTCCACTCGAGCGGCGCGCGGTACTCGTTGAGGGCGCGCAGCAGCGTGGGCTGGTCGTCGCTGAGGGCATCGATCTCGCTACGCACAATCAGGTCCAGAGGGGGGTTCTCGGGGTCCGACTCGAGGCTAAACTTGTTGTAGACGTAGCCCTTGAGGTCTTCATCATCACCAAACGGGTTCTTTTCGTCCAGCGACACCTTCTCGGGAAGCACGCTCGACGACGCAAACTGGTCGTTCACGTAGGTGGCCTCGACCGCGAGCGAGTCGGGCGTGTTGATCTTGACCTCGTCGGTATCCTGGGGCGGGTTACTCGAGTTTTCGTCAACAGAAAGCAGCTCCATCGTGCCGTCACGCTTGTCGAATGTGATCTGGCCATTCTTTTTGGTCACAATGAGATCCCACGGCAAGTTTGTGCGGGTAGCGCACATCACGAGCGCAAGGATCTTGTCTGTGGCAAAGACCTGGGCCTCCTTGGCCTTGGAAAGGCGCTCAATCACAGGGTCCTCGCTGGTGGTGACGTTGTAGAGAGGGGCGGGCTTGCGCAGCTGCTTGAGGCCCTGCTCGACCTTTTTGTCAAATGTGTGCAGGCTTCCGGCCTTGGCCACGGGCGTGCCTGCGGCAACCTCGTAGTGAAGCTTGGAGAAGTCAGAGAACTGGTTGCTCTGGACAAGGGTCCAGTCGGTGCCAATCACAACGCTGGGCTCGCGCGTCTTGCGCTCCTGCTGCCAGTAGGGGCGGCGGGTGGCCGGAGCAGTGGGCGTGGACGCCTTGGCGGGGGCGCCCGCGACCCTGCGCTTGAGAACGGCCGGCTGCTTGGTCTTGAGCGCCTGCTTGTCGACGATGCTAAACGAGTCGGCGGTTTCAGCAGCAAACACCGAGGAAGACGCCGCGCCGTAGGCAAAATAAGGGTCACGGAAGCCGCGGCTGAAGGTGGAGCGCGGGGGCTTGGGAAGCGTCTCGGCGGCCCAGTCGGCGGCCTTGCCGAGCTTGTCGCCCTTGCTAAAGGGAGCGTAGGGGGCGTCGCTGAACTTGAAGGTACTAGGAGCTTTTGTAGGGCCTGTCATTAGGGATGACTGGTGAGGTGGAGGAAATTGGTGAAAAGTTGGTTGTGTAGAGGTGCCAGGGGTCAGACTTGAGCTCAAAAGAGGAAAATCTTTATTTAGTTTCAATAGTACGCACGAAGAGTCTATTTCACCTGCCTTGTAGACTGAATTGAAATCGCCGAGCAAGAGTCACGCTTTGCGGGAAACAGCGCCACCAGGGTGATCAAGGACAACCCCTGAGGCTCAGCTTGCTCTCCATTCCTGCTCTTTCCCTCCTCTGCGATCCTACGTATCATGTGACCCTCACATAACCTCCGCCGAGTGACACCCTCTTATCATGCCCTCTGAGCCCCAAGTTGAGGGACCGCCCAAGACCATTTATGATCTCTATACAGCCAAGCGCCAGTGGACGCGCAATCAGGCGCGCATTTATGTTGGCTTTACCGTGTTTTCCCTTGTTGGCTTCCTCTTCCACACGTACACTCTTCTGTTCCACCCTACCCCCTTTGTTTCCTTCACTTGGTGGCTTGAGGTGAATTTCGTTTCCTATTTGCTGGGATATTTCGTCTCATGTATCCGAAACGAGGAGGCACCGCTGCTTCCAGCGCTGCGCAAGGACCATGTGGATCCGGTTTATCCAGAGGAAGAGACCCGCTTCCTCCGTCGTACCCAGCGCGTAGCTATTGCCATGATCTCCACGTGTGTGATCGCCTGGTATGTCTTTGTCTTTTGCACTATTTGCTACTATCGGTCGTCTCGCACTTCGGACGATCTTCAGCATCTCCTCTGGCCGGTTGGCGGGGTCTTTACTTTTGGAACCATGGTTATAATCAGGTGCAGAGCTGTTGGAAAGCGTATCAGGGCTGACTGGGAAGCCTATGTTGCCTTGCGAGACAACGAGAAGGCCGAAGCTTAGTTTAAGGTGCTTTTCCTTATTGCTATCTTCATAAATGCCTTTATTGCTCTGCCTCCACCTGCCCCCTCTGTTTTCTTCACTTGGTGGCCGGTAGTGCATCCACTCTCGATGATTTTGATTGGTCTTGTTTCAACCATCCAAGGCAAGGCATTTCCATTGCTTCCAGCTACGCGTCAGGACTATGTGGACCCGTTGCTTATCGGGTGGCGGCATTCAGGCCGACTTCTCCATTTCTACATTTGTGGGAATGTACCCCTACACCACGATCGCTTAGGTCTGCGCATGAGTTTTAGGAGTGATGCCTCCGAGTAACTAAATTTATTTAAACAAGGCCATGAGTCCCTGATATTCCTCGTTGCTGTCGTCGTTGGGAATGGCTCCACTAGAGTTGCAAGTCACGTTCTATCCGGGGCAATGCCATGACTTTGCTATAGTACTCGGCATCGCTATCCTCGCTTTCATCCACATAAACCTCTTCTTCTTCTTCTCCTTCCATGAAAGCGTGGCCAGTTTGCCCGCGTTCAGATCCAAGTGTTGTAGGCGGAGAGTCCTGGCTCTGCTCGTCAATCGAGTGGTCAAAGCTCTCTTCCCGTGATGAGTGCAGGGATCTAGGGTTCTGCATAGGTTCCTGTGTTTGCGCAACTGGTGTATCAGGGAGTGGCACATGGATTTCCAGCTCTACAGAGGGCTCGGCTCTCCTCTGACCACCTTCAAAAACATGGGTGCCAAAGTCATCTTCTGGCTGGTGATCTTGCTCAGTCGAAGTTAAAAAGAGATCTGATACCTCGACGTTTAGACGGTCATTCGTAGGGACAGGATCCCTACAATAAACAGTTGAAGCGTCTGCAATAGGTCCTGTCTCGGATGCGCCACTAGCGCTGAGTGCATCACTCTCGCCACTACTCGAGCACTCTGAAGGCAAGTCCCCCAAACCAGCTTCTTTGCTCGCCACCATAGGCGGCTCGTCTTGTAGCAAGATGGGGTTGCTCTCACTTTCTGGCTCAAGCGAACAGCGCCGCGCCTCTTCACTTGCCCGTTGCGGAGCACCAACATTGTTGGGAGTGTCACCCTCATCAATGTTAGAGTAGAGCAGAGACGACTCTGGAGACTGGTGTGCGCCACTGCCGCCGGCGCTAAGAGGGCAGGGCTGATTGGTACTTGAGAACTCACCAGACCGTGCGCCCGGAATCATATCAAGGAGGGCGCTCAAGTCACGTTCCACCACATTTCCTACACCAATGGGAAAATTCCAAGTCTCAGCACCGGTCCCATAATATGAAGAAGAGGCAGAGGCAGTTTCTACGCCCTCCTGCGGGTCAAGGAGGGCGCCCAAGTCGCGTTCAACCACGTTCCCTACACCAATGGGGAAATTCCAATTCTCAGCGCCGGTCCCATAATATGAAGAAGAGGCAGAGGCAGCGTCCACGCCCTCCCGCGGGTCCCTCGTCCTCAAGCTCCTGTGCTCGCTTCCGTGACTGGTGACAGCCCTACCACGCGAACCGCCTTCGACCATTCCTTGAGAGATAGGCCGTGTACTCCGAATCATAGCAAGGAAGGCGCTCAATTCGCATTCCGGCACGTTCCCTACACCAATGGGATGATCCCAAGTCTCAGCGTCGGTCCCATAATATGACGAAGAGTCCCCAACCTCGCACGAGTCCCTCGTCACCAAGCTCTCGTGCTCGCTGCCGTGACTGGTGACAGCCCTGTCACGCGTACCGCCTTCCAGACGAGCGAGGATAGATACACTCACTCCGTGCTGCACCTCTGGGGCGGCACTCTGGTCGTCACCCACATAGTTCAAGTCGCCGTCATTGTTAGGGGCAAGGTGTGAACTCTCACCTTCGGTTGTTCCATAAAATGAAGAAAAGTCCGCACCCTCGCACGTGTTCCTCGTCACCACGCTCCTGCGCTCACTGCTCATATCAACCTGCGTGCCCTGCACATCTGGGACGGCGCTCTGGATCTGGACGTTCCCCAAAACGCGCCATTTGCCATCAGGGCAAAGTACAAAAGGTAAAACCTGACAGTCGGTCCAATAATATGAAGAAGAGGAGGCAGGGGCAGTGTCCACGCCCTCGCACGTGTTCCTCGTCCTCGAGCTCCTGCGCTCGCTGCCGTGACTGGTGACAGCCCTACCTCGCGAACCGTCTTCGACCATGCCTTGAGAGATAGGGGGGGGTCGACTTATTGCCCATATCAGGCCGTGTGCTCCAAAGCCTAGCAAGGAGGGCGCTCACGTCGCATTCCGGCACGTTCCATACACCAATGGGATACTCCAAAGTCTCAGCGTCGGTCCCATAATATGAAGAAGAGGCAGAGGCAGTGTCCACGCTGTCCTGCAGGTCCCTCGTCACCAAGCTCCTGTGCTCGCTTCCGTGATTGTTGACAGCCCTACCACGCGAACTGTCTTCCATACGAGCGAGGATAGATGCACTCCTTCTGTGCTGCACTTCTGGGGCGGCGCTCTGGTCGTCGCCCACATAATTCAAGTCGTCATCATCGTTAGGGGCAAGGTGTGAACTCTCACCTTTGGTTGTTTCATAAAACGACGAAGAGTCCGCACCCTCGCACGTGTTCCTCGTCACCACGCTCCCGCGCTCGCTGCCGTGACTGGTGACAGCCCTATCACGCGTACCGTTTGCCAAATGAGCGGGAACAGACGCGCTCATTCCTTGAGAGGTAGGAGGAGTTGGTGTATCGCCCAAAATCATTGTTGGAGATGACGGGGCTTCGACCCCTTTTATAGTTCGCATTTATATGTGGGCCGGCGGGTCGTGAAGAGGTGGGGTTTACTTGCATCTCAAGTACTTTACTAGACTCAACTAGAGATATTATTTTATAGCAGAGTGCGTGGTTTCATTAAATGAAATCAATTAGACCGCTAAAGCTACAAACTTTCTCGTAGGTGGGCAAAGGCTCGCCGTTATATGAAGCTCTTGCTGAAGACCTTGGCTTTCTCTTATGCGGAAGGATGTGGACAATATCTAGTGCATATCTACAATATTCTGTCGAGACCCGTATCCCACAACTCACGCAGATGTGGAGCGTGGCTAGGTTACGCTGGATCCAACTGCAATGCACATGGTAAAGTAGTACTCTGTAATATCGTTTTTTCAAATCTCTACCTGCTCTATAAATCTTCGTACATGGTCTTGGTCAATTTACACTTTGATCTAATGTCGCCCAGGCCGCTCCTCGCCACCCTAAACAAGAGACCCGCTTCCTTGGTCGTATGAGCCGGCCTAGCTGTGGCCATGGTGTTTGCAGCTTACGCCTTCTTTACTGTCTCAGCTACGCTATAAAAGTAGCTTATCGCTCTTTGGGCAATCTGCAGCAGCTCATCTGGCCGGTGAGCAGAGTCTTTGCTTTAGGCGCTTTAGGTGCCATGGCAGCGTTGAAGTGCAGGACCTCCAGCAAGCGTATTCTGGCCGATTGGGAAAGCCTATGCCGCCCCTTTTGGGCTGCAGGAAGGTACCTGTATATCACGTGACCCCCACATCACCTCCGCCGGATCGGATCCGCTTATCATGTCCTCTGAACCCCAAGTCGAGGGCCCGCCCAAGACCATCGCAGACCTCTTGAAAGTCAAGCGCCAGTGGACTCGCAAGCAGGCACGTATTTATGTTGCCTTTAACGTGCTCTTCCTCGTTGTTCTTCTCGGTAATGCCTTGATGGCTCTGTCTCACCCTAGCCCCTCTGTTTTCTTCACTTGGTGGCCGGTAGTGTATCCCCTCTCGATGATGTTGATTGGTCTTGTTTCAACCATCCGAAGCAAGGAGGTTCCGTTGCTTCCGGCGCTGCGCAAGGATTATGTGGACCCAGTGTACCCTGAAGAAGAGACCCGCTTCCTTCGTCGTGCGAAAAGCCTGGCTGTGGCCATGGTACTCACGACTATGATTGCCGTGTTTGTATCTGCCTTTTGCGGCACGCGGTATTACTTGTCATCTCGTTCTTTGGACGATCTGCAGCAGCTCCTCTGGCCCGTGGGCGGAGTCTTTGCTTTTGGCACCATGGCGATTATCAAGTGCAGAGCTGTTGGCAAGCGTGTTCAGGCCGATTGGGAAGCCTATGTTTCCCTGCGGGACAACGAGAAGGCCGAAGTTTGATTTATTAGTTTTTTATTCAAGTATAAGGCTCACCGCCAAATTTGAGCTTTGAGATCAGACTGCGATCCAGTTTTAGGTGGATTCGGAGCCAGGATTTGTCTACGCCCGCATACAGCCTTTTTCAACTGCGGAAATAGCTTGTGATGATACCCCTGAACCACGTGACCCCCACATACCTCCGCCGGATCGGCTCTGCCTATTATGCTGTCTGAACCCCAAGTCAAGGGACCCCTCAAGACTAATAAACGCCAATGGACCCGTCAAGAAGCGAGAATCATTGTAGGGCTGGGCGTGCTATCATTGACTATGTGCCTGGTCCACCTCTACATGACCCTCCAAGTTCCCAATCAATCTCTTGTGGACAAGTGGCTACCGTCGCTCTTCCTCTTTGCCATGTTGCTCTACACTTCTGTTCCATTCATCCTCGACAAGGAGAAACCACTACTCTCGGCACTGCGCAGGGACTATGCGGATCCAGTGTACCCTGAGCAAGAGACCCGTTTATGCAACCGTATTCGGTTCGCATGGTTTGGCGAAACTTCTGGACTTGTTGTCGCCGCGGCATCAGCAGGTTTGCTCTACCAACACTTTTCTTTGTCGCGCCCTCTTGCCGATCTTGGGTATTCTGAGTGGCTCAAGGGCGGTGCTTTTATTCTCGGCATCTCGATTTACATCAAAAGCAAGAGTACAAAGAAGCGTCTACAGGCTGAGTGGTATAGCTACGTCTCTTTGAGAGACAGCGACAAGACGGCAACTTAAGATCTAGGCTGGAGTGTTTGCCCACACGCCACATTGCAGCCTCCTCATGTTTCAATTGTGCAATTTAGGTCTAATCATTGCCGCACTCAAATGCTACAAACGGGCGGGTACACCCGCTCTAGCATGTGATTGAAGCGCTCGCTTCTATAGTCTTAGTAGTGCTGAGAAATTCCAATTTAGTGGCACCAGGACCGCTTTGCATATATGCCCAAGGCCACCGAGGGACCCACACTGGGTTGATCTTGAAATATCTAGACATATCTTGACAATAAGCAATAAATAAACAATTGTGATCGAGCAGTGGCACACCGACCACTAATTATGTCCCAGCACCTACTCACCCTTCAGCCCACCTTACGCTTACACACACCATGCAAGCGGTCAAGAAAGGAGAAATGGACCTCGGAACGTCCATCATGGCGATCAAATTCAACGGCGGCATCATCCTTGGCGCCGACTCGCGTACCTCAATGGGCGCCATGGTCGCAAACCGGGTCACCGACAAGCTCACCCAGGTGCACGACCAGATCTGGTGCTGCCGGTCCGGTTCCGCCGCCGATACCCAGGCCTTGGCCGACATTGTCGCGTACCACCTCCAGCAGTACACGTCCGAGTTTGGCGCGCCCCGCACCCGCCACGCGGCGACCCTGTTCCGCGAGCTCGCCTACAACAACAAAAACAACCTGAGTGCGGGCCTCATTGTTGCCGGTTGGGACGAAAAGACAAAGGGCGAGATCTATTCGATCCCCCTCGGCGGGTCAATGCACAAACAAGAGTACGCCATTGCCGGCTCTGGATCTACCTACATCTACGGTCTCTGCAACAAGCACTGGCGCAGCGATTTCAACAAACAAGAGGCCGTGGAGTTTGTCAAGATGGCCCTGTCGCAAGCTATCCGCTGGGACGGTAGCTCCGGCGGTGTGATCAGGATGTGCGTGCTAACCGGCGCCGAGCCCGAGCGGCTGCTGTTTTTGCCCAATGAGTACGAGGCAGAGGAGTATCCTGCGCGGGCGCAGCCGGTCACCGCTTAATTAGCTAGTTATGAGATTGGAGAGAGCAGCGGAGCGATGGGCAAACCAGGGCTCAGTGCACTCTTGCTAGCGTGTCAGCTATTGAATTAGCTATTGAATTTACGTGTAGAAACTGCACAAACAATGCTAACAGATGCAATCACCACGCTCACTTTGTCATGGAAAAGCACCTGCCAAAAGGCAAATGGACCATATACAGCTGGAGATCAATACCCAGGAGGACGCGTAGGCTCGTGTACTCGTCGAAAAAAGACCCCCTCGATCTGATCACTTCCTACACCTACCTCCTCCAACAGGACATATTTGCCCTGGGCCTAAAACTCGAGGTCTACGAGTCCAACGACTGCGTCACGCTGTACATTTCAAAAGCAGACACCTCGGGGTACCACAAGACCAACGCGGGCGCCGTCATTTCGTCCATCCTCTGCAGCGTGCTCAAGAGCCTGCCGCCCAAAAGAGTCCGCATATGTCTCACCGCAAAGAGCCAGGGTCAGTATTTATTCCCCAACAGCGTGGACAACCCCGGCAAGCACGTGCTCAACGACTCGCAGCTCATTAGGTGGTGGATCGTCGTGCTGGACAAGGTCATGCCCATTCTGCGCAACCCGAGAGGCAGGCTGCACATTCCCGGAATGTCGGTGCACGAAACAGAGACCTACTTTGCTAGCTCCCACTGGTCTGTGGGCGACATTTTCTCAGAACCAAACAAGTGGGCCATCAAGTGCATTGCGCGGTTTGACGACGACCCCAAAACCCGGTTCCTCAATGATATTGTGCAGTACAAGCGGGCCAAGCTAGTGGATTGTAACCAGTTCTGGCTCGAGCTTGCCGACCGCCAGGAGTGCAATATCCAAGCGCGGCTGGGGATCATTGGTGTTGAGGCTGACGGCGTTTTGGGGGCAGAGCCGCTTTCTATTGCCTCGTTCAACCAAGTTGAGAATGAGAACCTGCAGAGGGCAGTGCTCAGTGGTAGCTATGCCACTCGTGAGGAGGCAATTGCCGCGACGGAGCTGTTGCAGGACCACCTTCCCGAGGGCGAGGAGGTAATTGGAGAGTGGGTTGCGCAAGACAGGGTTGAGTCAAAGGCTAAACAGGCCCATGCCCCGGTGAATATGCTTCAAGGGCTTGTTAGAAAGAAGCGAAAGGTAGAGTAGAAGGGGAGAGAGAGCTGGGAGGAGAGAGCTGGAGGAGAGAGCTGGGGGCTCGGGAGTTTGTCTTTAAAAGTACACGCTCAGAAACCAATCTTTCAACCCCCCCCCCCATACTACCCACTCACGTCACCTGCACAATGCACGTTTCGGCAAACTCCCAGCAACGTTCCTGAATATCCTAACCCTAAATGTGGGGTCAGTGCGCGCCCGATCTCCAAGCCTAGCTTCCAAGCGCTTGCTCGTATTCGCGCTCCCAAAATCGGGAATCCCCGAGCCCCTCACGCGCACCTGCACCGGCAGGTCCCACTCTTGCTGCATGACGCATGCTGCCCCACATGCCTTAAAAAGGCGCGCGCGCGGCCCGTGCGGCATGAATTCGCCCACCCCCCAGTCCCGCCGCACGATCCTCGTCTGCCTGAGCAACGCCTTCATGTCGGGCTCACTGCCCACCCACTACAAAAAGCACTGACCGCGCTTTGTTATTTAAGATTTCACACAAACAGCTAAATAAAATAAATATTACCCCCTAAAGTCCTGAAAGAACGGCGACTGCTGGTGGACGCTCGGCGACATGACGACCTGGGCGGCCGAGCCGAGCGAGGCGGTGAGCGGCGTGGGCATTTGGATGGATGGGGATATTGACCCCGAGACAAAATTTGAGCCCAGCCTGGGCGGGTTGAGCGGGAAGTTCTGCTGCTTGGGGCTGGTGGTGCCCATCTTGAACGAGGACTGCTCGAGCAGCGGCGGGATCTCCTTTGCGACGCGGGCGAGGGACGAGATCTGCGGGCGCACCTCGACGAGCAGCGGCAGCGAGTCCATGCCCGACTTTGCGGCGCCCAAAATCGCAATGATGCTCTTGAGGAACTCGTTGACGGCCTCCCAGAACTTGTCGCGCTCGCCGACGCTGCCGGTGCTGCCGCGCTGGTCGAGCAGGAGCGAGAGGCGGCGCGTGGCGGACACGCCGGTGATGCAGACGTTGCTGAGGTCGCGCACCTTGGAGGTGACCTGCTCGTTTGGCCCTGCGCGCGCCGACTCGACCGCGCTGCGGCTGATGGCGTCGTTGAGCAGCGACAGCACGCGGCGCGAGGACGTGGTTGCGTTGCCGAGCTGGTTGTAGAGCAGGTCGTCGGCCACCGTGTAGTCGCTGGCGGCGCCACCGGCGGGGCCTGCCGGGATGGTGGCCCAGGCGTTTTGGAGCTCGTAAAAGGCGTGGAACAGGTCGAGGATGAGCGCCCTGACGAGCGTGATGTCGCCCTCGCTGGCGATCTGCTGCGCCTTTTCCTGCAAAAGCTTGCACAGCTCGAGCGCCGAGGCCACCGCGCGCGAGCACTGCGCCGAGAACTTGAACCCGGCGTCGAGTGCCGCGGCGAGGTCGGCGACGCGCGCGGTGCAGGCGGCGGTGGCGTTGCCGAGCCCGAGCTGGTCGGCGCCGCGCAGCAGGCGGCGCAGGGCAAACAGCACGCGCTCGCCGACCTTTTCGCGCTGGTGCTCGGAGCCGATGATGGGGCTTGGCTGGAGCGGCGGTGGCGGCGCGGGGCTGCCTGGGCTGGTTGGGCGGCTCATTTGCGGCGGGTTGAGCGGCGCGCTCAGCGGTGCGCTCAGCGGCGTGCTCAGCGTCGAGCCCAGCGGCTCGTCCATCACGAGGCCCATGCGCTTGCGCCCGTCAGAGGCGCTGCGCAGCCGCGAGTTGCGCGCCTCAAGCAGCGGCCGGTTGCTGCGAATGTATTTGGTCAACCACTCGATATCGTTGAGCTCGCGGCTGTCGCTGGGGGGCATCACGAGCGGGTTCTGGTCGAGCTCCACAAACGTGAGGTTGGGCAGGTCCGCGAGCACCACCGGCACGTACTCGATGCGGTTCGACTGCAGAGAGATCACCTGGATCGCGTGTAGCCGCGCCAGGTCCGGCGGGAGGCGGTACAGCTGGTTGTGGCTGAGGTCGAGGATCTCGAGCTGCGACAGCTCGCCCACGACGCTGGGCATGCTGGAGAGCTTGTTGTGGGATACGTCGAGGTAGTAGAGGCTCTTTAGCTTGCGCAGCGCATCAGGGAGCCCCGTCAGGTGGTTGGCCTGGAAGCTGAGCTTGGACGGGCTGTAGGGGACGAGGGCGTCGATAAGGGAAGCGGGGATCTCGTTCAAGCCGAGGTTCTCGAAGCGGAACGCGGGACCCTCGCCGTGGGCGGTGCTCTGAGCCGCCGCCTGGGCGGCTGCCTGGGCCTGGACGAGGTCGAGCAGCTGCGTCATGTCAGGAGGGAGGGAGAAGGAGAAGGCGCGAATTGTAAGAGTGCTCGGACTGTGCACTCTTGTTTCGACTAGACATTAAACTTTTGACCATTTACCCACAAACTAGATTCTATTTAAGATCTCATATCTCCAACCCCACATTACTAACGGACAGCGCGGTCGATGAAGAAGGCAAACCCCCACCGGTCGAGCAGCCCGACGCACTCGCCGGCGCCGTCGCGGGCATACTCCGTGTCGTCGAGTAGTAGCAGCGTGGCCTCGCGGTTCCGGCGGGCGCGCAACATTGAGCCCGTGTCGAGCACCGGCGGTGGTGCGGGCGCGAGCGCAGCCCCTGCACCGCATGGTGGCCCGCACGGCGGCCCTCATGGCGGCTCGAGCAGCTCCTTGAGTGGCGGTGCCTTGCGGCAGCTCACAGACGCCGAAATCGACCAGCGCTTTGAGCAGCTGCTCGAGTCGCGCAACGTCGACGTCAAGGCCCGGCGCAATATGCTGGCGTTTGACCGCGAGCGCAAGCTGCTGATGCTCCGCCAGGACGAGCTGGCGGTCGGCGAGCCGCCCGTTCCCGCGAGCCAGGCGGTGCACAGCAGGACGCGCTCCGTCATAGCCCCCGAGACAGAGTCGCCCGAATTCCACGTCAAGAAACTCATGGACGACAAGCACAACCTGCAGCACATTATGACTCTCGGCGTGCAGATCCGTACAAAGCCCATCACATGGGTCAAGGGCTTTGTGCAGGCCCAGGGCCACCTGGTGCTGCTGGCGGCGCTCGCGGAGCTCAACCAAAAGCCGTCGCTGTCTGACCGCGAGCTGCAGCTCGAGCACGAGCTCGTCAAGGGCTTTCGCGGGCTCTACGGCGTGGTCGACTTGCGCCCGCAGCTGCAGGACCCCAAACTCGCCGAGTGCTTTCTGCGCAGCCTCGTGAGCGAGTACATGCCGACGCGGCGCACCGTGAGCCAGCTGTTGACGTACATCATTGCGAGCAACCCGCCAAACGCGCCCAACTCGCTGCCAGGGCTCGAGCCGGGGCACATTGTCGTCTACCACGCGTTTCAGCGCAACGCCGAGGTCGACGCCTCGCGCGCGCCCGCCACCAACAAGATCGACGCCGCAAAGCACTCGCTGTTTTCGCGGTGGATCAAGAGCATCACCCAGGGCATTGATAAACGCGGCCGCTTCGGCTCGGAGGTCGGCGTCGCGAGCGACCTCAAGGAGCACAAGCTGAGCTCGGGTGTGTCTGCAGAGAGCCTCATTACCGAGTACTCGATGGACTCAATCGTGTTTATGAACGCACTGACGGCGCCCGAGTACTGCCTCGACCTCAACCTGCGCGTGCACATACGCGCGGAGCTGCGCAAGCTGGGCGTCGACAAGGTGTTTGAGCGCATGGCGCAGCTCACAAATAGTAGGATCGACGCGCAGATCAAGCAGTACCGGACGATCGAGGAGGAGGACCTGACCGACCTCGAGCAGGGCGTCGAAGCGACCCCGGCGAGCCTCGAGTACGCGGGCAGCCGCGTCGCGCTGTCGCTGGTGGGCGCCACTCAGGGCACAGAGGCCGAGGAGTACGTGGTGAGCGCGCTGCAGCACATGAACATGCTGGCAAAGGACCCCGGGCGCATCATGCTGCTCGACAAGCTGGTGCAGCACATTGCCCTGCAGGATTCGTACCAAAACCCGTCGCAGCTCATCAATTTTGGCGTACAGGAGCTGCAGGACAAGCTGGCCACCGACGCCGAGATCCGGCAGATTTACTTTGAGGCCAAGGACACAAAGCGCAAGCTGGTGGCGCTCAAGGCCGAGCGCGACGAGATGGAGCGCCGGCTCATGATGGGCGCCGCGGGCAACGTCGGCCGCCTGCAGGGCGAGCTCGACAATACGCGGCACGTGCTGGACACTCTGCGTGAGGAGAAGCAGCTGCTCGAGGAGGAGCTCGAGAAGCGCGACCGCAAGCACATTGCCATGCTGCAGGAGCGCGAGCTGCAGATCCGCGAGGAGTATGTCGCAGCGAAGCGGGCGTCGCAGGCGGTTCCCGCGTCGGCCGCAGCCTCAACCTCACCCTCGGCCTCGACCTCGGCCCCGGAGCGCGTGTCGCAGCTCCAAAAGCGCCTCGACGACAACCTGCGCTCGCAGCGGCGCGTGTCGAGCATCCCCAGCGAGCCCAACTCGCGGCTGCGCAACATGCGCGACCAGATGGACGGCGTAATGGCCGAGGCGCAGGAGCTCGAGATGTTCAACTACACCGAGCGGCCGCTGGCGGCCGGCGAGCCGGCTTGGCAGCCCGACCGGCGCGTGCAGCTGCTGCTCGACCAGCTGGCGCTCAAGTTCGACGTCGAGAACACGCCCCCGGCAGAGCTCTCGCGCAAGCTGGAGGACGCGCTCAACGCCAACAGCGAGGCCAAGCTCAAAGAGCAGCGCCTGCAGAGACTGCGGGAGCTCAACCAGCTCCAGCTCGAGAGCAACGAGGTGCAGCAGTTTATGGAGAGCGGGCAAGTGCAGGAGCTAATGGACGAGATTGCCGGCATGTCTGCCAAGTTTGGCAAGACAGAGGCTCAGATGAACGAGGCTTTTAAAGAGGCCATGATGATTGTGGCGAGTGGCTCTGGTGCCTCTGCCTCTGGTGCCTCTGGTGCCCCCACTACCGCCTCCCTTGAACAACAAAAACTCCAAAAGCTCAAAGATCTCGAAGAACTTCAAAATCAGAGCAATGAGGTCCAACAGTTTATGGAAAGCGGCCACGTCCAAGAGCTCATGGAGGAGATTTCTAGTCTCTCTGAAAAGTACGGCAAAACAGAGGCCCAAATGAAGGAGGCATTCAAGCAGGCCATGGTGATGGTCACCAGTGGTGAGAGCAAGCTCAACGGGCAGCGTACACAGCGGCTGCGCGAGCTCGAGCAGCTGCAGATGGAGAGTAACGATGTGCAGCGCTTCATGGAGAGCGGGCAAGTACAAGAACTCATGGATGAGATTGCTAGCATGTCGGGCAAGTACGGCAAGAGCGAGGCGGAGATGAAGGAGGCGTTTAGAGAGGCCATGATGATGGTGACGAGTGGTAAAATGAGTGCAGGTGCTGGTACAGGTGCTGGTGCTGGTTCTGGTACAGGCACTGGCACAGGTGCAGGCACAGGCACTGGCACAGGTGCAGGCACAGGCTCCACTAAGGCCTCTGAGGAAGAGTTTGTATTCGCCCAAGTGTCAGAGGCACCCGCGCCTCCAGCACCCGCACCTCCTCTCGATATCCCTTTGGCACCACCCCTTCCCGCGCCATCTGGTATCCCCTTGGCGCCCCCTCCTCCGGCTCCTCCGGCTCCCCCTCTGGATATCCCCCTGGCGCCTCCCCCTCCCCCGGCACCGCCTCTGGGTATCCCTCTGGCACCTCCGCCTCCCGCCCCGGGCGCACCCCCTGCGCCGCCTCCTCCAGCGCCCCCTGCGCCCCCTCTGGGTGCGCCAGGCGCTCCACCTCTGCCCCTATCGGGGCCAGCCACCCCGGTGCCCCCATCACTCCCCTTCTCGGCCCCATCAACCCCGTTCTCGGCGGTCCCCGCGCCGCGCAACAAGCTCAAGCGCATCCACTGGGAAAAACTCGAGGACGTCGAGAGCACAATCTGGCGGCGCGAGCTGCCTGCCGGGACACCCGACCTCAAAGAGCTGCTGCTCAAGCAGGGCGTCTTTGGCGAGGTCGAAACGCTGTTTGTGGCCAAGGAGATCCGGCGCATCAAGGCGCAAAAGCCCAAGGAGGAAAAGCAGAGCTTCCTCCCGCGCGAGGTGTCGCAGCAGTTTGAGATCAACCTGCACGTGCTCAACCACCTGAGCGACGAGGACGCCGTGCTGGAGGTGCTGCGGTGCAGCGACGAGTTTATGCAGCACCACAACATCCTCGAGTTCTTTGCGAGCGCGGCCGCGACCGAGGTGCCCATGTCGCTGGCGCGCAACCTGCAGCCCTACAGCCAGGACTGGACGACGAACCAGCCGCCCGAGAAGGACCCGAGCGCGCTGCGGCGCACCGACCGGCTGTACCTCGAGCTGACGATCAACCTGCAGCACTATTGGCCCGTGCGCTCACGGGCCCTGCTGCTGTGCGTCAACTACAAGAGCGACTATGAGCGGCTGTTTGGGCAGCTCAAGGCGCTGGACGAGGCGTGCCAGGCGGTGATTGGCAGCACCAAGTTCCTCATGCTGCTGCGGATCATTTTGACCGTGGGCAACCACATGAACGGGCAGGGCCGCCAGGTGGAGGGGTTCAAGCTGGGCACGCTGCAGCGGCTAGCAGTCACTAAAGACGAGACCAACTCAATGACCTTTCTGCACTATGTGGAGCGGATCGTGCGCACGGGCATGACGCCCGAGCTGGAGCAGTTTGGCAGCGAGCTCGAGGGGTGCGGGTACGTGGCGCGCATGTCGATCGACACGCTCAAGGGCGACTGCGAGGAGTACAGCAAGACGGTGCGGGCGATCCAAAAGAGCGCCGACAGCGGCAAGCTAAGCGACCCGTCGCAGTTCCACCCCGAGGACAAGTTCATGCTGCAGGTGTTTCGGGTGCTGGGCGACGCGCGGCAAAAGGCGCAGCTGCTGGACGACTTTCGGGCGGCAACGGTGCGGCGCCTCGAGCAGGCGATGCGCCTGTACGGCGAGGACCCCGCGGACGCGAGCGCGGTGGGCAAGTTCTTTTCCAAGTTTGCCGTGTTTAGCAAGGAGTACGGCCAAGCGCGCGCGGACAATGAGAAGCGCGAGGCCGAGCAGCGGGCATTTGAGCAGCGGCGCAAGCTGCTCGAGACTCCCAAGGCGACGCGGGTGGTTGAGGCGGACCCATCGCCTGACGGCCGCCAGGATATTGACAACTTGCTGGACAAGCTCAAGGCGGCGTCTCCCGCGCGGCGGCGTCGCCAGGTGCCTGCGCTGGGCGCCACCGCTGGCACCCCTGGCACCACTGGCACCCCTGGCGCCCTCGCACCCGCCGACCTGGGCAACCGCGCGCGCGACATGCTCGAGCAGCTGCGGCAACAAAAAGAGGACAAGCGCCTCGGCTAATATTTATTGTTGATAACCTTTAGAATTATCCCTAGCAGTGGACATACAATGCTATACTGCGCAAGAAGTATGCCAAGATGAGTATCAAGACAGAGAACAGCGATCGGTGAAACCTTTAAAAGGTCTTGGCCTCATATCTCCTACACAGAGGACATATACGCTGCATGGCTAGCCTAGATTAAACTCTCAGACTGTACCTGATATATTCAAGAAACACTTATAACTAAGACCTTTAACTACTACCTGAAATGGTAAAAGCAAGTTGACGCCCATATTTCAGACAAGCACCGATAACAACCTGAACGACCCAAAGGGCTGTCTTGAGGCACCACCAAAGCAGCATTGCCGTGCCTGGGACGATCAGGCCGAGTACAAAAGCCAAAGGCCTTCCCGGGTTGATCAGTATATCACTGACTTTAGGGAGCCAAATAAATAAATGCCAGCCCAGCACTGCGATGCGCCGAATTCAGGCGGGCCTATCCAGGAGAAGGAGCTGAGGCAGTAGCGCAGTAAGAAAACACATCACTTCAACGCAGTTCTCTAGCATTGTTAGATGTCCAGAATTGAATATGGTACCGAGCGTCATCTCTGTTAATATAGTCCCCCCAGGCCGGGCCGGGGCGCGAGCGGGTCACACCATGCGTATTTGCATGGTCATTGCAGCTGAGGGCCTTAGCCCTGCCCTACGGGCAGGCTGAGGGTTCTAGCCAGTATGCCAGGGCCACGTCTCAATTTTACTCTCAGTCTTAGAGCTGTCCGACGTCTGGTTATCTTTGTACCTCACGAAAGTCGCACGAGAATCAGGGCTGGGGCCCTAGCCGACCGGGACGTAGGGTTAGGACCCCCCTGGACCGTGTGATGACATCAGCGGTGGGTCCCTTGACTACCAAAAGGGCCAGTCTTGGTATTCACAGGGATCGTAAACAGTAGGAAAAGGCGGCTTCGTAACGCCCAGTAGCTTGTGGGGTGAGCTCATAGCTAGCCCATTCCATCGTATCGGCATTGATACCGGCGAATTGCACTGTGTGGGTCTCTGTGGCGTTGCCGATCGTGTCGCTCAGCGGCGGCTGTTTGGGGTAGGAGGTCTCGCGCTGGTACAGTAGTGTCACTTGGAAGCTCTAGTGCAACGTGCACTACCTGGCCAGAAATACGAGAGTTTGTGGCGCGCGGACATATTTTTTTTGGCTTGCCGGCTGCTGCAAATGCCGCTCTTTGTGTCTCTTTGACGAATTTGTGGCTGGGCGTGGCACTTGAGTGTGAGCGTGATTTGCGACTGGCAGGCTCTCGGCTGCAGGACCAAGCCTCAAAGCGCTCACAGAGATGCGCGCAAGAGTCAATCCACAAGATGGGCTCACCCAGAGATATACGCTTGTTTTTCTTGTAATTATGTACTTTAAAGTCGTCAACCCAAGTTTAAGGAGTATCACGAGAGTCAGAGAATTAAACTAGAGAGCCGCGCCATACGGGCAACCCCTCAGGTGCTCACAGGGATGCACTTAAGAGAGGGCCACTACGTTGGCTCAATAGAGTCAGAGAATCAAACTAGAGAGCCGCGCCATCGGGCAACCCCTCAGGTGCTCACAGGGATGCACTTGAGAGAGGGCCGCTAGGTGGGCTCAATAGAGTCACAGAGCAACACTAGAGAGAGTGTGTGAGTGTGTGAGTGTGTGTGTGTGTGTGTGTGTGTGTGTGTGTGTGTGTGTGTGAGAATGTGTGTGCGTGTGTGTGTGTGTGTGTGTGTGTGTGTGTGTGTGTGGGAGAGTTAGAGAGGAGCTTCATGGGAGAACGAGAGCCCGAACCCCATATATATACGCTAGTCGAGTTACCTGAATAGGAGGATTTGTAATCCGCTCGACTTTCCTATTTCCAGCTCCGACTTTCCTGATACGATTTTTTCAATCCGCTCGACTTTCCTATTTTAGGCTCCGACTTTCCTGGTAGGGGGATTTGTCATCCACTCGACTTGCCTGGTTTAGGCTCCGACTTTCCTTTGTGGGCTTGACGCGCCAAGACCGCGTCGCTCAGAGAACGACAATCGGCGAAGCGCGATAAAGGTCGGCCTCATATTTCATAGACAGCGGATATATACGCATGGCTACACTAGATCCAGCGTAAATTCTCGTACTGTACCTGAAATTAAACACCAATTTATTTATAACTTACACTCTGTAGCGCTGCGTCGAGCAGCGCCGTCAGGTCTTGCGGCTGCGCGGGCTTGGGCGCGTGCTGCGTGTGCTGGCGCGCGAGCTCGACAATGTCAATCTTGGGGCGCGCGCTCTGCTTTGCACGCGGCTTGCGCAGGCTTATTTTGAGGTTGAGCGGTTTTGGCGCGGGTTCGCTCGGTACGACTGTGATGTAGTTTTGTGGTTCTTGTTCTGGGGTTTGGGGGGATGCTGGGGGTTTTAGCGAGAGTTTGAATCCCAATTTGGGCTGGGCGGGTGCATCCTCAAGCTGTGTGGGTTGTGTGGGTTGTGTGGGTTGTAGCTCGACTTTGGTCTCTGGGTCAGGTTGGGCCTCCTCGGGTTGTGGCTCCTCGGGGTGAGGCTGGGGTACAGACTCAGGCTGAGGTACAGGCTGAGGCTCCGGCTGAGATTCAGACTCGGGCACAGGCTCAGCCACAGACTCGTCAGGGCCCAATTTGGCACTTTCTGTCTCCACCTTTGGCTCCACCACTGGCTCCACCACCGGCTCAACCACCGGCTCCACCGCTGGCTCTACATCCTCCATCGGCTCATCTTCCATCGGTTCATCTTCCCTCACATCCTCTCTCTCATCCCGCTCCCCACGCTCCTCCCGCTCCCCTACCCCAGGAAACCCAAGCTTGATCGCGCTGGCGCTCCCGTTCGACCCAAGCAGCCCCTGAAGCGCGAGCTCGGCCTGGTGTCCCTCACTAAACAGCTTCTCGTGCAGCTCCTGCAGCGCACGCACCTCGTTCGGGTAGCTCGCGCTCGCCATGTACGTGTGGTCGGGCGGCAGCGCCGGCGACCACTCGGGAGCGTACTCGGGCAGGGCCTCGCGGCTCTGGACGATGTTTTTGATCTGAAACAGCTGCGGGTTGAAAAAGACCTCCGACTCGGGGCCAATCTCCTCCAGATCCAGGCTGAACCGTAGCGAGTTGAGCGCCTCGAGCGCGCGGCCCTGGGGCATCTCAAAGTCCACCAGGTCGATGCTATTGCGGGTCATCCACAGCATGAGGTCGCCTGTGCTCGGCGCCGTGCGCCGCTGCAGCCGCGCGATCCGCGCCAGGTCGGAGAACGTCTGCTGCATGCGCAGCTCGGCCAGGTGCACAAAGTAGGCAAACGCCGCCCGGTCCATGCGCACGTTGTGCGAGCAGACGATCGCGGCGACGCACTTTTCAAAGATCTGCCGCAGATAGTCGTCCTTCATCTGGTTCTGGTGCCAGTCAGCGATGGAACAAACGGTTGCTCGCCAGCTCGACGAGGCTGCGGCGTGCCGGCCGGCAGTTGCCGATCTGCTGCTCAAAAAGGCCAGCTATAATGTGGGCGTGCTGCGGGAGCGGGGGAGCGCGCGCGCGCTCGAGTTCCAGGGCCGCCTGATGGACCTCGAGTTTGAGCGCACGCGAGCGCAGACAGAGGCCAAGGCCAAGACCGGCGAACTCGAGCCCGCGCCCAGCCACCGCCTCAAAGAACTCAACGCCCCACCTTCCCTTCGCCAGCGCTCTCGTATGCAGGTCAATGAGGACATCCACTCGGACCTCAGCGAGGACCTTGTCCAGATGGTGCAAAAGATCCGCGAGAACGCGCAGCGCTTCAATGAGAAGCTCGAGACCGACCGCTCGGTGGTCGACTCGGCCGCCGCCGCGCTCCAGACCGCGTCCTCGAGCATGACCAGCGTCGGGTCGCGGCTCGACCGCTACCGCAAGTCCACGGCGCTCGGGTGGATGTTTTACGTGTGGGCGGCGGCGTTTATTGCCGGCTCGCTGATTGTGGGAATGCTCCTGATTCAACTATTTCCAAAGTTTTAATTTATTTAGTGTTGAACCTTGTTTTGTAGACGACGGATGTGACGTATGTTGTTGATTGTTCGAGTTCGGGGTCGAATTCGGGGTCGACGATGTATTCGGGCTCGGTCTCGGGCTCGGTTTCTGCCTGGGTCTCTGCCTGGGTCTCTGCATGAGTCTCTGCATGAGTCTCTGCATGAGTCTCTGTATGAGTCTCAACCTCCCCCTCAGTGTCAGTCTCTAGCTCCTCGTAATACACAGCATCAACCTCCCGCTCCTTGGCCTCCTTCATCCCCTTTTGCTGAATGTAAAACTGCGCACGCCCCCGCAGCGCCTTGATGTGGTTCGTCACATCCTGAGCCAGCAGGATGGCCGCCTGCTGCGACTCCCGCAGCGCCACATTCACAACCTCCATGTCCGGCTCGTACTCGGATACCCGCTGGCGCACATCGCCCAGCTGCTTCTTGAGCGCCGCGTACCCCTTCCAGCTCAGCCACTCGTCATCGCCCTCGCCACCGTGCGACGCCGCGTCCTTGCCCGCCTCGGCAAGCACAACCTCGAAAAAGTCCTCCAGCGAGTCGGCCGCCTCCTGGCGCAGCGCAGTCATCTTGCTGATCGCCACGTTGGCCATGTCCTCGCACACCCCGCGCACGCCCATCATCATGTGGTGAATCTTTTGCGCCTTCTTGTCGTACACCGCATAGAGGTCCATGTCGTTGTCGTACTCGGCCTCGTCGGCCTCCACCTTGAGCGTCAGGTCGGTCAGCTCGCGCGCCGCCTCCTCGCCAAACTGCGACAGCTCGCGCAGCTTGTCGACAATCTGGGGCTTGGACTCGGCAATCACAGCCTCCTGAGCGTCGTTGGAATCCTGCACGAGGTTCTTGATTGCGCCGTTGGCAGTGCGCTCGACGCGCTCGGGCCAGCTCAGCTTGCGCTGCGGCTGGGTGGAGATGTAGTCCGAGGCTTCAGCAGCGGGGACCCCGCGCGGAATTGTGTTTGCGGCAGCGTTGCTGCTGCTCGGGGGTGTTTGGGTTTCGGTTTGTAACTGCGTCTCAACAGGTTGGATCCTGACCGTCTCCTCTACAGGCACACACAGTCTGACAGTCTCAACAGGCTGAATTCTAACCGTCTCCTCAACAGGCACATTGACAGTCTCTGCCTCAACCTTTTCATCCAACTCAGTCTCGGGAACAGACGCCCCAGGCACCTCGGGCTCGTCCACAGACACCTGGGCCGCCACACCCGCCAAATCGGCACCGCTGGCAGGCAGGTACCCACTCAGGTGGCCAACTACGCGCTCAAGTCCCTGGTGCCACTGCTCCTGCACTCGGGCAGCGACAGACTGGGCCTGAACCAGAATAAACGCCGACGCCGAGTCCAGCTGCGCCTCGAGACGCGGCTTGAGATACTCGTCCGCAGCGCGCAGCTTGACGGCGGCAACCTTGGATGCGGCGCACGCAGCCCGCGTAAACTGGGCCCATGCGGCGTTCACACGGGGCGCCAACCACGCAGACGCAGCGTTCCGGTGGGGCTGGGTGTGACCCCAGGCAGCCTGCCAGCGGGCATGGTACGGCTCGAGTTTGGCCGCCAGCGCAGAAACCCTGCTCACATGGGGCTCGGCGTGCTTGGACCACTGAGCGCTGGCGACGCCCTTTGCCTGCACGACCAGCGGCTCGGCGCGCTCGTATACAGCGCCAAACAGCGGGCCGGCATAGGGCTCGATTTTCGCATAGTGCGGCTGCGCGTGCTCGGCCCACAGCGGCTGCAATTGCGTGTCAAACACCTCGTGCACATAGTAGCACGGCGCGCACCCGCAGCTGCGGGGCTGCCACACGGGGCACTTCCACAGCGCCAGGTAGCCCACATACAATATAAATAGCTTGACAAGCGCCCTCACGGTCGACCCCACGGCACCTGTGCGGGACCCCCCGTTTCTGGCAGACATGATTACCTCAGCTTCTGCGCGGGCGGTCGTCGTGCCCCTGCCCTGAAAAATTTCCTACTGCATGCAATGCACGCGATGCACGCGATGCAGAGAAAAACGTGGCTGACAAAGTGCCGTTTATAAAAGACGTGTCACCAACTTGTCCTCCCACACAAATGTCTGCCATTCAGTACAAGATTGCCGACCCCAGCCAGGCCGCCTTTGGCCGTAAGGAGATTGAGCTCGCCGAGAACGAGATGCCCGGTCTTATGCAGACCCGCGAGAAGTACGCCGCCGTGCAGCCCCTCAAGGGTGCCCGCATCGCCGGCTGCCTGCACATGACCATCCAGACCGCCGTGCTCATCGAGACCCTCGTGGCCCTCGGTGCCGAGGTCACCTGGACTTCGTGCAACATCTTCTCCACCCAGGACCACGCCGCCGCCGCCATCGCCGCCGCCGGTATCCCCGTCTTTGCCTGGAAGGGCCAGACCGAGGAGGAGGCCGTGTGGTGCATGGAGCAGCAGCTCAAGGCCTTCAAGGACGGCCAGAAGCTCAACCTGATCCTCGACGACGGTGGTGACCTCACCTCGCTCGTCCACGAGAAGTACCCCGAGATGCTCGAGGGCTGCTACGGTCTTTCCGAGGAGACCACCACCGGTGTCCACCACCTCTACCACATGCTGCGCGACGGCAAGCTCAAGGTGCCCGCCATCAACGTCAACGACTCTGTGACCAAGTCCAAGTTCGACAACCTCTACGGCTGCCGCGAGTCGCTCGTCGACGGTATCAAGCGCGCCACCGACGTCATGATCGCCGGCAAGACCGCCGTCGTTGCCGGTTTCGGTGACGTTGGCAAGGGCTGCGCCATGGCCCTCCAGTCGATGGGTGCCCGCGTCCTCGTGACCGAGATCGACCCCATCAACGCCCTCCAGGCCGCCGTCTCGGGCTACCAGGTGCTCCCCATGGCCGAGGCCGCCAGCCAGGGCCAGATCTTTGTGACCACCACCGGCTGCCGCGATATCATCACCGGTGAGCACTTTGAGAAGATGCCCAACGATGCTATTGTGTGCAACATTGGCCACTTTGACATTGAGATCGATGTCGCTTGGCTCAAGGCCAACGCCAAGTCCAGCGACGAGATCAAGCCCCAGGTCGACCGCTACCTGCTCAACAACGGCCGCCACATCATCCTGCTTGCCCAGGGCCGTCTCGTCAACCTCGGCTGCGCCACCGGCCACTCGTCGTTCGTCATGAGCTGCTCCTTCACCAACCAGGTGCTTGCCCAGATCGCCCTCTACAAGGCCGACGACAAGGAGTTCCGCTCCAAGTTTGTCGAGTTTGAGAAGAGCGGCCCCTTCACCCTCGGCGTCCACACCCTGCCCAAGATCCTGGACGAGGAGGTTGCTCGCTTGCACCTCAGCCACTTGAACGCTCGCCTCGAGACCCTGAGCACCAAGCAGGCCGACTACCTTGGCATTGATAAGGCTGGTCCTTACAAGGCCGACATCTACCGCTACTAAGTGCATAGCGTAGCTGCATCAACTGCATTAGATCCTTCGTCAACCGACTGTAATTTATATAGAGGCGTTCGCGTCGAAAAAAGAGTACTTTTTGCGTTTTAACAGTGCGGACACACCTAAGACCCCCTCCGGCCCCCGGACAATAGGCTATGGAAGAACTGCTGCTGGGGCTCATTGCCGCCGCAATGACGCGCCGCAGCATCCTCGTCTCGGCAAGTGTGCGCAGCGACAGGACCTGCGTGCTCACCCAGCGCGCCCTCGAGGCCCTTTTCGGCCGCCAGGTGCCCACAATCAAGTGCGAGCCGCTCACCACCTGGCACGCGCTCGAGCACGATCTCCTCCACGCCTGTACCATCTCAGAGTACGTCATTGTCCTGCGCCCCCAGAACCTGCTGCCCAAGGTGCAGGCCTGCCTCGCAGAGTTTGTCGAGACCTCAAAGGTTGTGCTGGTATTTGTGGGCGGCTGTCGCCTGCTGCGGCTGCTCCGCACTAAGCTCCTATTTCTTATGCACCTTCAGATCCCGAAAAACCAGAGCCTGAGCATCGAGTCCCGCGCCAGTCTCGATTTGGACGCGCTGCGCTCGCAGGCCCAGCACGTGTACATTTCGCCCGAGATCAAGCGCTACGTGCAGGACGCGGTGGTGTTTGTGCGCATGCACCGGTTTGTAGCGCGTGGCGTCCCACCGCACGCCGTCAAGGAGCTGTACCTCGTCATTCAGACTCTGAGCGTGTTTAGCGGCGTAGCCTTTGCCTCGCCCGACGTGGCGGTCGCGGCCCTCAAGATGGTACTGCCGCTCAAGATAGAGCTGTGCGAGGCGGCCGACGACGTTGCTCTCGACTATGGCGGCGACCTAGACGTGACCAGCGGCTGGCTCCAGAACTGGGACACGCGGCTGCTGGTGGATACGGTCCTCGAGGGGTTGCCTGTGCCAGTGTGATGGGTCACATAAACTCTGGGTGAGCTCTAGCAAGCCGGCTGATCCCGAGTATACCTCATGCAAGTGCGCTTCACTTTCTCCTGTGAAGACTCCAAACTGGATAAGCGGTGTTTTTAGCGCCCACCCCATCCTCAGTATAGTTGTGTGAAACAGCAGCCAAAACTAATTCCCTGTCGTCCAAAAAATTGCGCAGAAAAAAAATGGCCTCGGCGTGGGTCGCAATGTGGGCGTGGATGGCCGTAGTACTGAGTTGGCTGAATTGAACTGATGGTTAGTTTCGAAAAGGCAAAACTAGGCTCGTGCAGGGGTTTTGGCGTGGGACACTTTATGGCCCGCAGACTGTGGTACCACTATATCAAAATGATAAACCAACAGACCAACAAATTGAGTAAGGAGGTCATAAAAAATATACAAGAACGGTACCACGCCACATGCAATGCAGGTAGATCCAGCGTAACAACCCTAAACACGCTCCGCATCTGCGTGAGCATGTGATGCGGGAATCTTGGCATAATATTCTAGATAGGCACCAGTTATTGTTCACTCGCGCAGAAGCGAAAGCCCAGGTCCTAAATAAGAGCTATAGATAAAGGCGAGCCTTGGCCCACCTACGATTGCCCCCCTAAAAAAATTATCGTAGCTTGAGCAGCCCAAGTGATCTCATTAATGGAAATCATATGCTTTGTTTTAATATAGTACCTTGAGTCCAATCAGGCACTTGAATGCACGTAAACCCCCACCTCCTCACGGCGCGCGCCGGCCCACATAAAAATGTGAAATATAAAAGGGGTCAAAGCCCCGCCCTCTTCAACCATCATGCTGCAATACAAGATGTTTTTGATGGCAGCTATCGCCGGATTTTCCGGTGGACTGATTGCTGTTGGCACAATGATGTGTCTATACCCCTTCCCCCTCTGTCCGGCTTTGGCCGTGCCTGAGGTGCCCAAACCTAAGCGCCCCGTCCAGCAAGACCGGCACAACGTGTTGTACAACGAGACGAACAATCTGGCTGATGTCGGTGCCTCGGTGCCTTGATAACTGCAACTGCGCCCGAGTGCAATCCCTCGCGCAATACATCAGCCAGATTGTTCGCCTAGCTGTACAACGCGTTGTGCCAGTCTTTCCGGACGGGGCGCTCAGGTGTGCGCGGGGTCGGCTGGATTGGCTGCCCAACATCTCCAAGGCGCCGAGCCTAGAGGTGCGCCTGAAGGTCGCGCCCAGGTTGTGTGATTGGGTACATAAGCTATCTATAGTTGCTAGTAGCTATTGATCTACGGGTATGGTCTGAATCGGCACGAGACGCAGAGTCGCATGAGCCAGCACCTGTTGCAAGCCGAGCGCGCCCGGCTCTGTGCTGGGCGCACGCGTGTCCACGGCGGTTCAAGCGTACCCCTGCGGCCATGACGGCACCCCTATTTGATCCTCGAGAATTGCCTGTGCCAGTAAGATGGATCATTCAAAGTTCCAGTCAGTCCTCACCATGCGGGTCGAATTGGCATACCGCTCATTTGGCTCACGGTCCCGTCGCAGTTCACCAGCCGCGTAGCTGAAAACACCGGGATTACCGCCGATTGCCACAGCCACAAATTCGCTGTCTCCCCTCAGCCTCTGTGAAGCAAAGCAAAGTGCATCCGGGCTTGCCTCAACTGCCATCCTCGCAATAAAATCAGAGTCTTGGAGCCTACTGGAGACATACTGTAATAGATTTCCCTCCTTCAACACTGCATGCAGAGCCAGATCAAAGCAGTCCCTCATCTTTTCAGAGGCATAACCAAATACGTGTGGGTGTATATTGACTGCGGCCAAAACAAATTCTGGGTTATCCCTGAGCCTCATTGAGACTTTGGTGAATAAATTGCTGTCTAGACTCACAGCCTGCAGAGCGAAGTCGTAGCTATCCTGTAGCCTTTCAGATGCCCAGCCAAACAGCTTTGGGTCTTTTCGAAGTGCGGCCAAAACAAAGTCCGGATCATCCCTGAGATTGTAACAAACAGAGAAGACGAAAGACGTTTGCATCATTTTGTACTGCTCTCAAGGCGACGAGTTTATCTTGCTTGTATTCTTTGGCAAATAAAATTTGCATGCCGCGCTGCTCGACCGCCGCCAGCGCTATTTCTTGATTGATTGTGCGTGCAAACTGTAGAGCTGTCGGATTTCGTTGAACTGCGGTCAAAACAATAACTCGGTCTTGTTGGAGTCGCCTTGACGCTGTTTTCAGCGCCCAGGCCTCTTGGGTGAGGTCGTGCGAGACAGCGGCCATAACCACATCCCTGTCGTCCCAGAAATTGCGCGCTGAGAAGGGGTTATTCCGATTGGTGAGAACGTCCAGCACAAACTCCTTGTCCCGGTGAAGCGCTCGAGGGGCCACATCCTCTAGTTTGATGAGAAAATCCAAATCAAAACGATCATCTCCCTGGTCACTCGGTAGCTTTGCCCACATCCTCCAAACAATTGGTGCAAATTCTACTTCTCGGTTTCGTTACTCTTGGCCACGTGAATCTGCGAGAACCCCGGCTGCCGCGTCTCTCATCAGCTTGTCCAGGTCGCTGTATAGACAGTTTTCCTTGGCTGTACAATAGTCTTTTGCAATGTCGCTGTCAAGTTGATAAACGTTGAACTTTTGCCAAAGTCGGTCAGGCATGAAATGAGAGCCGAACTCTCTGTTTACAGCAGCGAGTTTGAGGTAGTTCTGCGGCGAGTGCACGCAGTAATAGTCGATGATTCCAACTGCCGGCTCGGGCAATCCCAGCAGAGGCATGATTAAGACGTGGAAGCAAAACTAATCATTTGAGATTATCTACTGTATGTTATAATTTCAAATTCCCCCATTTATACGCCTGCTAGCCACCCTCACCTTACCCTGACAAATGGAAGACGCACCCATACCCGCGTGGTTCCTCGCGCCCCACGAGGAAAAAGAGATCCGCAAGCGCACCCAGGACCGGGCCGAGGAGATGTGCCACCGGCAGTTTCTCAAATTTGGCCTGTGCATGGAGAAGCACCAGATTCTGTTTAGCTGGTACTGCGGCGACCTGAAAAAGGAGATGATCTCGTGTGTTGCCGAGTGGGGCTCGCGAGCAAAGTACGAGGAGATGCGCAACCAGTACATTGAGGAGAAGCGTGCGCAGCTCGCCAAGGAGGGTAAAATCTAGCCGGGCAACGGCGGCATGGCAAAGGAGGGCACGCAACGCCCCCCATTGGCGCTCTCGACTGTATATAATTATCTATTGCATTTTCCTGCAGGGCACCTGCGCCTCTTACGGTGCTCCGCCATACCCACTAAGCAACATGGCAGTAACCAAACGTCCCGGCCGGAGGAACCGCGAGGGCGGGCAGCAAGCGGTCAAAAAGGCCACGTTTGATGCCAATCGCAAAAAGGAAGTCGGCGTGAGCGACCTGACGCTGCTGTCGCAGGTGTCCAACGAGAGCATCCTCAACAACCTCAAGGTGCGCTTCCAAAACGGGCTGATCTACACGTACATTGGCCATGTGCTGATCAGTGTCAACCCGTTCCGCGACCTGGGCATCTATACCGAGGCAATCCTCGAGTCGTACCAGGGCAAAAACAGGCTCGAGATGCCGCCGCACGTGTTTGCGGTTGCCGAGAACATGTACTACCAGATGAAGTCGTACAACGAGAACCAGTGCGTCATCATTTCGGGCGAGAGTGGCGCCGGCAAGACCGAGGCGGCCAAGCGGATCATGCAGTACATCTCGTCGGTGTCGGGGCAGTCGTCGTCGGCGATCCAGCAGATCAAGGAGATGGTGCTTGCGACGCAGCCGCTGCTCGAGTCGTTTGGGTGTGCCAAGACGCTCCGCAACGATAACTCAAGTCGCCACGGCAAGTACCTCGAGATTTTGTTCAACGCCCAGAGCGAGCCGGTGGGTGCCCACATCACCAACTATCTGCTCGAGAAGAACCGCGTGGTTGGGCAGCTAAAGGGTGAGCGCAATTTTCACATCTTTTATCAATACGCCAAGGGTGCGCCGCAGCGCTACCGCGAGATGTTTGGTGTGCAGACCCCGGACGTTTACCTGTACACGAGTCTCAGCGGGTGCACGAGCGTGCCTGGCGTCGACGACGTCAAGGAACTCGACGAGACCATCAAGGTGATGGGCGTGATTGGCCTGTCGCAGCAGGAGCAGGACGACATCTTCCGGCTGCTTGCGGCCATTCTGTGGATCGGCAACATCACCTTTGTCGAGGCGGACGACTCGTCGACCACCATCGCCGATACGAGCGTGACGGACTTTGCCGCGTACCTGCTCGACGTGGACGGGCCGTCGCTCGAGCGCGCGCTAACCACCAAGATCACCGAGGCCAATCTCGGGCGCGAAGTGTACGAGAGCGCGCTCAACACGGTCCAAGCGAGCGCCGCGCGCGACACGCTAGCCAAGGCTATCTACAACAACATGTTTGAGTGGATCGTCGAGCGGGTCAACCAGAGCCTCGTGACCCAGGGCGCCCACACCAAGGTGCTGGGCATTTTGGACATTTATGGGTTTGAGATCTTTGATCGCAACTCGTTTGAGCAGATCTGCATCAACTATGTCAACGAGAAGCTGCAGCAGATCTTTATCCAGCTGACGCTCAAGACGGAGCAGGACGAGTACGTGGCCGAGCAGATCCAGTGGACTCCGATCAAGTACTTCAACAACAAGATTGTGTGCGACCTGATTGAGGAGGTGCGGCCGCCGGGGATCTTTAGCTGTCTTAACGATGCGACGGCGACCGCGCACGCCGACTCGACCGCGGCCGACCAGAACTTTGGCATGAAGCTCAATATGCTGGGCAGCAACCCGCACCTGCAGCTGCGCAACACAAAGTTCATCATCAAGCACTATGCAGGCGATGTGACCTACGACGTGGACACCATGACCGACAAGAATAAGGACCAGCTGGGCAAGAGCCTGACGAGGCTGATCGCGGCGTCGCAGGGCCAGTTCCTGACCAGCATCTTCCCCGAGGCGTTCCAGCAGGACGACTCGAACGCCGGCAAGCGGCGCCGCCGGGCGACCGCCAGTGATAAGATCAAGACAAGCGCCAATGCGCTGATGGAGAACCTTGGCGCGTCGCAGCCGTCGTACATTCGTACAATCAAGCCCAACCAGAACCGTAGCGCGACCGAGTTTGACGACGCGGCGGTACTCCACCAGGTGCAGTACCTGGGTCTCCAAGAGAACGTGCGCATCCGGCGCGCCGGGTTTGCCTACCGCCAGCCGTTTGACAAGTTTGTGGAGCACTTTTACCTGCTGAGCTCCAAGACGGGCTACGCGGGCGACTACATCTGGCAGGGCGACGTGCGTGAGGCGGCGCTCGAGATCATGCGCGCCACGGGCACTCCGCAGACCGAGTTCCAGATGGGCGTCACAAAAATCTTCATCAAGACGCCCGAGACGCTGTTTGCGCTCGAGCACATGCGCGACATGTACTGGCACAAGATGGCCGCGCGCATCCAGCGGGCGTGGCGCCGGCACTTTAAGCGGCGCATGGAGGCTATCCTCACGATCCAGGGCGCGTGCAAGGTGTACCTGGGCATCGCCACCAAGCAGGAGTACATCCCTCCCAAGGACAGCTTCTATGGCGGGCGCAAGGAGCGGCGGCGGTTCTCGCTGCTGGGGTGGCGCCACGCGGCGGGCGACTACCTCGACTGCAACAACCCGCAGTCGCAGGGCGGGTTCCTGGCGTCGCGCATCGGCGTGCGCAACGTGACCTTCTCGGCGCGCGGCGAGCAGCTGTTTTCCAAATTGGGCCGCTCGAGCCAGCGCCTGAGCCGCACGATCGTGTGCGACGCAGCAAAGCTCTACACTGTACGGGGCGACGTTCTAAATGGTCAGATCAACTATACTATTGAGCGCGAGATCCCGTTCGGCGCCGTCACGGGGGTCTCTGTGTCGCCGTACCGCGACGACTGGCTGGCGATCCAAACAAAGAGCAAGGAAACGTCGGACCTGCTGATTTGGTGCGTGATGAAGACCGAGCTGATTGCGCTGCTCGGCGCGCCGGTCAAGGTGGAGAACCCGCTCATATATTGCAAGAAGCCGGGCAAGCGCGCCCAGGTGAAGGTGCAAAAGGACGGGACCGGGCTGTACGACCAGTACAAGAGCGGCGTGATTCACGTTGGACCTGGTCTTCCTGGTAATTCGCCGAGGGAGGAGGTTCCCAAGCCGAAGCGGCGGGAGCCCACGGCAAGGCCCGCGAGGTCGAAACCTGCGGCGACTCCCGCGAGGTCTGCAGCTGCACCCGCTTCCCGCTCTACACCCTCTGGCGCTACACCCTCTGGCGCTACACCCTTTGCCCCTAAACCATCGGCCGCAGCACCACCGCCTCCTCCCCCGCCCCCCTCCAAACCAACCGCCACCGCTCTCTACGACTACGCCGCCACCGACGAGGGCTTCCTCACCATCTCGGCCGGCCAGGTCATTGAGATTGACCAGGACGCAGACAACGGATGGACCCTCGCCACCGCCAGCGGCGTCCAGGGATGGGTGCCCACCGCCTACATCCAGAGAAACTAAGTTAGGCACTGAAATACGCTAAAAATCAGATTGATTGCAACTCCAAATAGAACTGTGGCGCACTGTCGCCGCGTGAACGCATACAGCTTGAGCAGCAGCAGCGACCAGCACCCGCCAAACACTCCCACAAAGATGCACGCCAGGTCGTTGACGCGCGACGCGTAGGGGCTCATATCGCCATTGTCGATCCATAGGTCCTCGAGCTGCTGCTGCTCCTGCGGGTCCGCGTCGGGGCCGCCGTATGTGTCGGCGAACTGCAGCCGCATCGATGCGACGTCGTCCTGGGAAAAGCCCATAGACAGCAGGCGATCAAACCCGCGGGGCTGCTCGGTCTCCTGTGGCTCCTCTCGCTCCACGCGCTCCGCGGGCAACGCCTCGCGCTCGAGCTCCTCGGGGCTCAGGATCCGCCCAGCAAAGCAGTGCACATACACCGTCTCGCGGCCGAAATCGGTGCCCGGGTCGAGCGGCCGCCCGTTGATGAAAAACCGCAGCTGCCGGTTGCTCAGCTCGGGCCGCTCTGCGCGCACCGCCGCAAGCAGCTCCACCGTCGACGCCGGCCCGGCCACCGTCACATCGCCTCCTGCGAGGCGGATAATCACCTGCATGACACACCCCAAAGCCCGCGTGGCGCTCAATATATACATAGAATTACTTGGTCTCCTTGCCCGCGGCCTCCTTACCCGCGGCCTCGGCCTCCTTAGGCAGCTCGAGCTTGATCCGCTCCATCGCCCGGTACACCTTGGACTGCAGGTAGAAGCTGCCGCTCTTTTCCTTGGAGTTGGCGTCAAACAAATAGTCGTACTTTTTCTGTGCGGCGTCCATCTTGAGCGGGCCGTCCTCGACCCCGAGAATCTTGCGAGCCTCCGAGAGCGAGAGGCCGCCAATCTTTGCGTTTGCGGCCGTGTCGGCGGCCGTGGCGAGGTTGGCGCTCCGGGCCTGCTTGAACGCCTCCACAAACGCCCTCGACACCACCTGCGACCCGGTCACAAGCACCTGGACAATCACTCTGTAGGGGGCTGCCATTTTTGTGTGTGTGAAAATTCGCCTTACAAATGAAGCGCGTAATTTGGCTGTTTGTGCTCGAGGAGGCAGACTGGGCCTCCCTGAGCGGCCAGTTGCTGCGGTTCGTGGGCAAACCGCCAAACAATCTGCTTCTCGTGGTTGCCTACGCACCCGAGTTTGCCGTTCTCCACAACGGCCCTGCCTCTTTGGACAGCCTGCGGGGCGTACGCCGCGCTCTTGAGGCACCCATTGCCCGCCCACGCGCCTGGGAATCCGACGTGCAGCCTGTCCTCGCCGGGTTTGATGGGCCGCTCGAGGTGCACTGTACATATGTGGGTCCTGTGGGTCCTGTGGGTCCCCGCGCGGGTCCGCACGCGGCATCTCCTAAATTTACCAGCTTCCAGCACGGCCCTGCTTCTACAGTGGCCGCGGTCCCTACACGCTACACGCTCTCAATCCACACCCTGCATCTGCCAGTAGAGGGGTTTACCCTTACCGCTCCCTACATAATACCCCGGTCGCAGTACTTTGAGAATGGACAATTGGCGCAGGAACGCCGCCCATTCAGCGCGCCAGGCCCGCGCGCGTTCCACTACGGCTCCTCCACGGTGGCCCTGAGGTCGTCCCTGAGGCAGGCCCTCGACCGGGGCAAGCCGCCCCCCGCGCACCAAATAGACGTTCTGGGGTTTATAGAGCCGCCCGCCATCTGCTGCGGCAGCGACCCAATCATGCTGCGGTCTTCATTGCAGGTCTTTTCGAGCCTGTGTGCCGCCATGTCAACCCTAAACAAAGTCGCGCTGGCGCGGCTGCAAACAAGCACACATATATCAATGGCCGCTCTGAGGTCCGACGGCAGCCAAATGCTGCTCGAAACACTCCCGTTCGCCGAGGACTACCGGTGCCCACAGTTCCCCCCGCTGGGGCCCCAGCCAGTAGGGCCCTGGGAACAGCTTATAGACAATCTCCCTGCGGCCAATCTGAGTTTCGAGTCCGACCAGCTGCTAGATGAGATCTACAACGAGGTGGCCAGGTTTCTCTAATTTATTACTCATGTCTGCCACTTGGACGGTCGACCCTCAGGTCCGCAAAAAGCTGCTCGCTATCCAGAAAGTTGGCGAAAACAAAAAGTGCTTTGAGTGCCAGGCCGCCAATCCGCAGTGGGCCTCCCCCAAGTACGGTATTTTCATCTGCCTCGAGTGCGCAGGCGTACACCGTGGGCTGGGCGTCCATCTGAGCTTTGTTCGCAGCGTGACAATGGACCAGTTCAAGCCAGAGGAGGTTAATAGTATGGAAATTGGCGGCAACGAGAACGCACGGGTGTTTTTCGAGCAGAATGGCGTCCCCGCGGGCCTCAGCCTCCAAAACAAGTACTCCTCCACAGTTGCCGAGGATTATCGCGAAAAGCTTGCCGCTCAAGTCAAGGGTGAGGAGTGGACCCGCAGAGATCGCCCCGTCGTGATCCAAACGGATGACGAGCCCAAGGCAGCACAGCCTTCAAAGGAGAAAACCGAAGAGTACTTTGACAACTTGGGTCGCGCTAATCAGAACCGCCCCGATGATGTTCACCCCTCAGAAGGCGGCAAGTTCCAAGGCTTTGGTGGTGGCTCCCGTGCGGCTGCGCCCGCCTCGGACGACTTGGCCCAGAATGCGCTTGAGGCCATTTCCTCTGGCTGGGGATGGTTCTCAAAGACTGTTGCAAGCACCGTCAATACAACCACTGAGCAGTACATCCGCCCTGGAATGCGCCAGTTTGCCGAGTCAGACGTGGGCAACACAACCCGCAACGCAATGACGCAGTTTGGCAAAAAGGTACAGGAGACCAGCGCCTATGGCGCCGAACAGGTGCAGCGTATTGCGCGCGATTTCCAGCAGCCGGTAGATTCGCCCTACAGCAAGTTGTTTGATGACGCGGGCGCCGATGCCAAGGACTCTGGCAAGAACAAAAAGGCAGAGGGCTGGGAGGACGACTTTTAGATAGACTTTAATTTATACGTGACGTTATGCGTGTGGGACCCTTGTGAAAACAGGCTGTAGACAGACCGGCCTCCTTGATCTACTCACAAAGCGCGGAGTACTGCTCATTGAATGTATGAAAACCACCCATTGATCTCTCCCATCCTCTCTTCAACAACTGTCATCTTGATATCTCATTAATCTCAATAGGTGCCGGAATATTCCCAGGCACGGACATGCCGATGCTCCTAGAGCGCGATTTTGCACAGGACGCATGCGATCGATCTTGCAGCTGAATGCCAATATATGCAAGTTAAATGAATGTTGCCAGGTGAACAGTGGACAACGAGAGCCTACAAAAGGCCACTAGCTAGCACGCTTTAGACTCGACTGGTCTGGTATCCTGACCTGTCAACAGACACTAGCTATCGTGAACATATATCTATTTTGGGCTAATACAGGGTCATTAGCTCGGCCAAACTATGTTTCTCTGTGCACGCCCACGCACTTTTGCACCAGACGAAGGGACTTCACTTTCTGTTCCGATATGATGACTAATTGTGGGTCTGGTATCATCT